>JAJEJO010002651.1:122213-243842 GCA_020662805.1 Glaucomys volans
ATCCTAAATCATTCTTAGCTTTCATCACGTTTATTCTGTTGTTAGTGTCAATTGCATGACTACTTATTCTAACACCTCCCATTGCCTGTCTAAAGTTTTGGTATTCCCACTGAAATTCAGACTTCCTTTTGTATTTAGAAATGCTTTTTGGTACTTCTGTGATCTCATACTCTGGGGTATTAGCACCACTCTCAGGGGCAGACCTTAAGACAAAAGTGGCATATGTCATGGAATGTCCATATAACTGAAATACTTTTGCGGAGAACATCATATTAAAACAGGTGGTATGATGGAGTGAACTGCAGACTACTCATTAGATTTTGATATGAAATGAGAAACTTTGAAGAAATTTGCTATCAGCTCTTTAGGGCTTCTAAACTTAGTGTATATGGGTAGAGGATCTATGTGTCATCTCAAATAATCTTTTCTGAAATTTTTGTTGTGTTGTAGTCATCATAGCTAGTCTAGTCCCTGGAACTAAAGTGTGTTAAACCTCTTGATTTAGTGAATTTGTTCCAAGGTTGATCTGGTATGTCATGTTTTGGGACCAAATTCTTAGTCTTAATGGACTAATTATTTGTCCAGAAAGGTGAGAAGAGTGTTCTCCCAGCTGTAGTGGACATTCTGCTTTTCAGGACAGAATTTCACAATTTATAAAGTAGTTTTGAACATGAGCTGGCAGCTTGTGTTAAATGTATTTGCCAAACTCTATAAATATTTGTTCTGCAACCATGAATGTCCAAGAAATACTCTTGGAAAATTAATGATTTCCTTGGAATAATAGAAAAACCAGGCTTTCTTTGAGTGGTTACGCTCAAGTGTGGGAAGCATAAGTTTTGATTTAGTTTGACTATGTATCCAACATGCCTCAATATTTTATTTTCACTTATACCTTATTCACGTTGTAACAGAACAATTCCTTTGGACTTTTGTCGTTAAGATTATTTATACTGGAATACATGGTAGCAGTGAATTTAAATTGAAACAGGAAGTTAGAATTTTATTCCACTGATATAGAGATGTGCTAAGCAGCGGCCATTTGTAGCATACTTCTAGCCTTTCAAGACCATTGTGAATTCCCAGATTGACACATAACTGCTGTCGCTGCCATATACAGTGGGCACCCATGGATGAATAGAAATGAAGGAAGCTTCATTGGGATGCAGTTAATAAGAAGTTGAGCTTGGGCCACTGAATAAGGGGGTTTGTCTTGCTTATTCCCTACATCCAAGATTGGCTGAGCAGGAAGTTCAGATTCTTATCTTGGTCAAAGGATGGTTCAAGGCATGCCATAGACCTTTAGTGTTGTGTGTCAACACAATGTTAAAGTGTGTGCTGTAGCTGGTAGTTTGTGCTCATGTGTGGTTCTAGAACTCCATTTTTTTGCTATCTTAATTTACCAAATGCTATTACTGCTAATAACAGTCATGGCTAATATTTTTGAGTGCCCAGCATGCACCAAGTACTTGAAGTGCTTTATGTACATGGTTTTATTCTCAAAACAGTTCTGTGAAGCATTACTGTTATTATTCTTCTTTGGAAATCAGGAAACTGAAGCTTACAGGCTAACTAACAACTTGTTTTAAGCTCACGATCAGAAAATAACAGAGCTGGAATTGAAATTTACTTAGGTTTAATTCCAGATTCTCTACTTTTTTTTTTTAAACAGCATTTAATATTTTCTTTAATGTTTTGGGTTGAGATGAGCTATTGAAATGACTAGATTGCTATGATCAATCCTATGCTGAAAATTTTTTACTATGAGCAGTCTACATATAAAACCTATTGAAAAATTAATTAAAACTTTAAATTTTAATGAAATGAAAACAAATAGTAGCTTATTTTTAAAATAGTTTTCCTTTTTAAACTATAAAATCAATGTTAACTGAAAATCTTTTTGAATTGAAAATTAGTCAGTCAGTCCCCTATTACATTCAGATTCCCTACTCTTAACATGTACCCCCCCTAGCTCTAGTCCTTCTAAAGATACCCACTCTATGCCTTGAAGAATTTAGTACTTACGTTGAAAATTTCAGAAGGAGAATCGAAGCCTTATTTAATTACAGTCTGTTTTGGACCTGGGGAACCATAGTTATGTATCAGTGAGTCTGATGATATCTACATATTCTTATATTCCTACCAGCAGTGGTATAGTAAAATCTGAAATCATTATTGTCGTCTGGCATTAACTAAAAAAGTGAAGTGGTGACGTGAATATACTTTTAACAGTTTGCCTGAAAAGAAGATCACTGAAGCCAACAGAAATGTAAATCAGTTTTGTGAAAGGTCTTAATTAAAATATCCTTAACTAGACCTTGTATGCAGAAATAATTAAGACGTTTTATTTTCTAGATAAAATATTAGGATGCTTATCTTTGTTCAGGAAGTTCTGACTGTAGAGCTTCTACAAGGACAGCCTGGAGGTAGGAATGCTATTTGGGGGGCCTCTGTAGTACTTTAGGAAAGAATGCATTAATGCAGTGGCAGGGGGACATAATGGAGAAGATATTAGAAGAAACATTTGAGTGGTGGAATTGACAGGTCTGGTGATTGATGTAAGGATGACTGCACCAGAGCAGTCTAAGATGACACGTGGGTTTCTAGCTTAGGAATTTTTGGTATGCTTCATCTGGGAAGGGAAAAATGGGGGGCGGGGTAAGGGAAGAAAAGAGGTTGCATTCTGAGGTGTGTCTGTCTGTCTCTCTTCTATATTTAGATTTAAATATATAACAAGGCAGTTGTCTGACTTTGGAGCACAAGAAATAAGAATGAATTGTTAATATATTTTTAGCACTTTTAAAAAGGTATTAAAACCTTGAATATGGACTGTTTGAGCTTTGATGCTGTGTGTTTTGGATTATAAGGGGAAAGGATTAGTCATCACATTACCTACGAAACTTTGATCAGTTTATGTGATCACTTTATGTACACATTGTATCTCCACTCAATTTGAAATTCTTATTTGAATGAATGTAAGAAATAAAACTTGGGCTGGGGTAGTGCTCAGTGCTATAGCACTTGCCTAGCATGTGTGAGGCACTGGGTTTGTTTCTCAGCATCACATATAAATAAATGAATAAAACAACATCTGTAAAAAAAAAAAAAAACCAGAAAGAAAGAAAGAAAACATGCCAGTCATTTGTCTTTCCATTTATCAAGGAAGATATAGAAATATTCTGTTACATATTTTTTGTTACAGCTGTGGAATCTGTGCATAATTAGTTTTTTTAATAATCATCAGCACACTAGTTCTTAAATATGTCAGTATGTATATCATTAACTAGGTTTCAGAAATACCTTTTTTCCTTCTGTGGTAAACATATCAACAGTATAGTGCACAGAACATTGGGTAAGTTTTGACAGATGCACACATGTATAACTAAAGGGCCTTTCAAGATAACAAAACCTTCTTGGGTGATGGCAGAATGTACAGAATTCTTGACCATGTCTTTGTTTGCTTTAATTCCTCCTATAACAGCTGCTGGTTTGTTTGTTTTTGCATTGCTGGGGATTGAACCCAGGGCCTTGTGCATGAGAGGCAAGCACTCTACCAACTGAGTTATATCCCCAGACCACAGCTGCTGTTTTGAATAATATTCACTATAAATTAGTATTTCTTATCGCAGAACTTAATCTGTTAGAAATCATTAAGACATGTTTTCTTGTATAAGGCTTTCTTAAGAGCACAATATTTTCACTCTTTATCTCTCTGTACTTACATATATATCAGCTTTTCTTGCTTAGTGATATGCCATTTATAAATTGTGTAAATATGCTATGATTTATTTGTCCATTTTCCTCTTGATGGATACCTCAGCGGTTTCCAGTTTTTGGCAATACTAAGCATTGGAATTGAAGGATCAGAGGGTAGGTGAATGTTTGATTCTGTAGGAAACTGCAATTTGTCTTTCAAAGTTGTTGAACCATTTTATACTCCTACCAGTGGTGTTTGGAATTTATGTTTGCACCATGTTTTAGCCATTCTGGTGGGTGTGTAGTGGTATCTTATTGTAACTTTAATTTACATTTCCCTAATGATTAATGATGTAGCACTTTGATGTGAATTTACTGAACATTTGTATATCATGTTTTCTAACATCTGTTCAGATTATTAGTCCAGTATTTTACTGATTGTCTGTATTTTAATTATTTAATTGTAGTAGTTTAAAAAATACATCTTGCTTGCATGTCAGATTTTTGTTGCTAATGTTTTTCTCATTTGTACCTTATCTATGTATGACTTTTTTTTTCCTGCCTGTCCCTTCCCTCTTCCTTCCTCCCTCCCTTTCTTCCTCCCTCCCTTCCTTCCCTTTAAATGTATAAAGTTCTTCCTGCATTTTCAAATATATAAGTTAATTAGAAGTGGTTAGAATGGGTCACCATGCCTTGTACATGACCTCAGTGAGAACCAGTTCAATATTTTACAGCAAAGTATAATGTTACAGGCATTTTTATAGATTCTCTTGATCACATTAAGGAATTCCCATCTCACTTGCTGAGAGTTTTGTCATGAGTGATGTTGCATTTTCTCTAGGACTTTTTCTGCATCTTTTGTATTGGATAGTTTTTCTCCTTTATTCTTAGTTAATATGGTGAGTTACTTTCATTTTCAAACGTTAAACCAGCCTTGCATTTCTGGAATCAACCCTATTTGGTCATGATGTATGACTCTTTTAATGTATTCGTGATTTTAATTTGATACTGTATGATTAAGAATTTTTTTTGCAAAGTATTTTTGAAAAGTACTTCGTTATGTCTTTGTCAGGATATGGTAGTCAGATTGTTCTGCTCCAGACAGACTAGAAATGTTTCCTCTTCTGTTTTCTGAGAGTTTGTGTAACATTGGTGCAGGTTTCCTTACATGCTTTATATAATTCACTAGTGAAACCACTTGTCTGGAGTTTTACTTATGGGGTGCGGAGGGTCTGTAACAATTTTTTTAAAGAGACAACATTCAAATTTTACCTTGTGTCTTTGTTCTTATTTCTTTGGCGGGGGTACTGAGAATTGAACCCAAGGTTACTTTACCACTGAGCTACATCTCATGTCCTCCCCACTCTACCTCCTGATTTCTTCTTTTTTTAAATTTTGAGACAGGATCTTGCTAAATAGCCAAGATTGGCCTCAAGCCTGAATCTTCTTGCCTCAGCCTCCCAATGTTGCTGGGATTACAGGCATGTGTCACCACATCAGTTTGTTTTTCAGGGAGTTTTTCAACTTGTTCCCTTAGTATTCATTTAATATTTTTGTTGGATCTATAGTGATAAGCCTCATTTATTCCTGTTATTTGGCAATTTGTATTTCCTTTTCTTGATGAGTTTAGCTAGGAATTTAAGTTTTTCTTAACGCTTTCATTGATTTTTTTAAAAAATCGTTTTTCTACTTCCTTTGGGTTTTATATTTTCTTTTCTAACTTCTTAAGAGATGTTAAGAAGTTAGGCCTAATAAAGACCTTTCTTTTCCAATATAAACATTCGCAGCTATATATTTCCCACTAAATATTGCTTTTTAGCTGCACCTCATGTTTGCCATATTTTAATAATGATTTAATTTGAATTATTTCCCAGGTTTTATTGTGTTTTTTTCTTGCAACCCATGGATGTAGTTCCGTGGTAGAGCACTTGCCTAATGTGGGTGAGGCCCTGGGTTCAATTCCTGATGCCACATATATAAAACAAACAAAAAACTCAAAACAAAACAAAATTTCCAAATATACATATATTCTTAATGATATTTTGTAAGATTAACTTACTCATAATAAAGTCTTATATATCTTATTACAATCACTTTAATTCCCTGGTGGCCAGAGAACATATTCTTTATGCTTCCAGTTAATAAAATTTGATAATTCTTCTGTTGCCCAGCATGCCATCTATTTTAGTGACTATACTGTAGGTACGCGAAACAAAGATGTGTTATACAGTTGTTGGATTTAGTAATTTTTAAATATCAATTAAGTGGTTAATAATATTTGTTAGATAGGTGTGATCACTAGTTTTTTGTGTACATGTATTAGTTATTGTCTAATTTTGTCAGTTATTAAGAGGGAATGTTAATATTGTGGAAATATCATTGTCCCTTTAATTCTGTCAATTTTTGCCTCATGTGTTTTGAGACTCTAATTAGATACATATATTTGATTGTTGAATGATGAATTAGTCCTTTTATAATTTCAAAAAATCCCTCTTAAAATCACTTAATTTGATACTAATCTATTAATTATAGATTTCTTATACTTACTATTTGGGTGGCATATAATTTTCTATTAATTTACTTTATTATTTAAAGTGAATTTCTTATAAAAAGTATAATTTAATTGGGTCTTTTAAAAATCAGTTACATAATCTATCTTTTAATCAGAATATTTAATCATTAACATTTAATGTAATGTTGACATGGTTGAACCTTCTGTCTACCATTTAATATTTATTTTTATATTATCCCCTCTATGTTTACTCTGTTATTCCTTTCCTTTCTTTTTTGGTGATTAATTGATTATCTTTAGAATTCTGCTTTTTCTACTGACTTTTTAGCTGTATCTTTTTGTATTTTCCTTCTTTAGTGATCGCTCAAGGGCTTATAATATATATTTCCAGCTTTTTACCACTTAGTTAATGCTGAAGCACTTCACATAAAACTTAAAACTTGTAATTCTCTAGATTGTGTCCCTCACCTGTTTTGTTGGTAGTTATCTATGCATTCTGTCCAGATAGTGAAACCCTGTAAAATAATGTTCCAATTTTTGTTTGAAACTGTCAGAATCTAATTTATACTTACCTTGTATTTTTACAGAATATTTCTAGTACCATTTCCTTTTTTAAAAAATTTATTTAATTTTGATTGATTGAACACAAATGGAGTACAGCAATTGTGTTGCTGAGTGAAGTGTTTCACCACATTTTTTCCTTCTGTGATCAGTTCTGTATGTATGTACTTTCTGTGAGCTAGCATCTATTAGTGAGGGTTTAGGTTTGTTGAAGTTTAGGGTCTTGGGGGCAGGTTAAGAGGGTGTGCAGGGCTATTAGTTATTTATAGCCACACGATAAATCATTATCAAAACTTAGTGACTTAAACAGCACACATTTGTCATCCCAGTTTCTGTTGGTCAGGAATCTGGGTACAGCTTAACTTGGTCTTCTGGCTCAGGGTCTGTCACAAGTGCAGTCAAGATCTTGGCTAGGGCTGCAGCCCCAACTGAAGTCATCACCAGGGGAGGATCTGTATCTAAGCTTCTTGGATTCTTTTGGTTGCCAGCTATTTGCCTGAGGGCCCAAGTTCCTTCCTAGCAGTTGGCCTGGTCATGTAGGCCTCTCCATAGGGCAACAAGCAAGGTGGAAGCCAGTTTTTTCTTTGGAAATTAACCTTGGAAGTGACATTCCAAGTTTTTTTCCTTATTCTATTCAAGAGAGGCAAGTCTGTGGCCATGAATAGCAAGAGGTATGGAGATTCCTAGTAGCCATTGTTTTTGTTGTTGAGAGAAGAAGAAGGTAGCATTAATTTTTATTTCTTATAATGTACATTTATGAGGCAGAAACACAAAGATGAGAGGAATTTTAAAACCCAAAGGTAAGTCTTACTGAAGGAAAAGTGGCACAGCATCTCAAATAAAGGAACATAATAAAACTTTAAATACTCTTTTTAATAAAATGGATTAATTCTAGAAAATGTCAGTGCTATTGTTTCTTTACTAATACTAATATTTAAAAACTTATTAAGTAAAATGTAACCTATAATCTACCCTTTGTTTATTCATTCAGCTAATGTACTATATATAACTTATTTTAAGATTTTTTGTCTTTGTTGTGATTTTTCAAGAAGGTTGAGAATCTATTTGAAGGAAACATTCCCTAAAGTATTAATTTTATGAATAAATTTTTTACTGCTGGCTTTTAAAAAATATGTGATTTTTTCCAAACATTTTTTGTTACATATTTTCAGTAGTAAAATCTTTAAAAAAAGAGCCCTTGATTATTTCTAAAAGAGTATCAATTTCAGTAAATAAACATTCCTTCTCCTTAGCTTCAAATTAAATATAACAAAGTATAATATGAAAATAGGAAACATATGAAGAGATAATTTTGTGGAACTATTATAATTGATAGGGCAAATTCCAACTCTGATTCAAGTAGAGTCATTTTAAGTTCAAACTTTGAAGTAGACTAAGTACTTTGAATCCCATTTCTACTTCTTCCTTAGTCAAGTTAATTCATCTCCTTGTCTCAAATTTCAGTAACTTAGACTCTGTCTTAATATAAAAAGTAAAAGTTCAAGAATGTAGTTGTTGGTAAAATGCTTCTGGGTTCAATCTTCAATACCTCCCCCTCAAATTTCCTGTCTGTAAATTGGGGATATTAACAGTTTTGTACCCAGGAGCACTTTACCACTGAGCACCGTCCTCGGTCTTTTTTTGTTTTTTTTTTTCTTCTTTTGAGACAGGGTTTCATTAAGTTGCTGTGCCTGGCCTCAAATGTGGGATTCTTCTGCCTCAGCCTCCTGAGTTGGTGGGATTACAAGTACCTGCCACTGTACTTGGCTTCGATACGGTTGTCAAAAAGATAAGTGAATAAATAAAGGCAAAGCATATAGAATAATACATAGCATTTAGTAGTAAGTCTTTATTAATAACAGTATTATTATCACAGTACTCATTAATTGATTACTTATGTTACTTAATTGTCTCTAGAGTTGAGGTCTTTCATAATGTAAATCAACCATGCCTATAATCCCAGCCACTAGGAATGCTGAGGCAGGAACATCACAGGATCAAGGCCTGCATTGACAATTGAGTGAGATCATCTCAAAATAAAAAACAAAAAAGTGTGGTGGTGTAGCTAAGTGGCATAGCTCCCCTGGGTTCAGTCCCCAGTACTGGGGGGAAAAATAATGACTCTCATGTTAGGACCTCAACCCTTTGACCCCCTTAGCCTTTTATCTGAGCTCTGAGAGACACAATGCAAAAGAAAAATTTCTAAAGAATTGAGTACTCTATCTTCTATTAATAGGCCTGCCTTTTACATGTTAGACTAAAATACTTGAAGAGTGAGAGACACCATAAGTGTAAACGTACAGAGGGGCAGCTGTGTAAACAGGCAGCAAAGTGGGTGTCTGCAAACTGAGGGAGACTTCAGAGGACATAATCCTGCTGTCACCTTGATCTTGACTTCAGCATCCAGAACTGTGAGAAAAGTAAATTTCTTTTAAGCCAAATAATAGTAATAATAATAATAAAAATGAAAAGATTAAATGCTTAAAGGTATATATTATATTAAGGACACCAAACTTTAGTTTGTAGTGGTGAGCAATCTGATTCTCTTAAGTACTCGACCCCTGCACATCAGTCACATTGTGGCTTGGACCCTGTGGTGCTCTTGATTGAACTAGTCAGTGATTTCCCCCTACTTTAGTAAGCAAGAAAAAGAAATGAAGAGACTAGAAACCATATTCCAAAAACCAGAGTTCATTTCCCCTGTAGTAATAACCACTTACCACAACTGCCAGCAGTTATCTTTAAAACTGTAGCTCTTGGCAGTAACTTCTTAATCACTGCAAAGCCCCAGATTTCAGTGCTCTATAAGCTAGAAAGATTGGGGGTGGAGGGATGCAGAAAAGCAGAGTTGGACATGAGAATAACTTAGGTGCAACCCTCAGGGCTCTATGAGGAAGATGGAAGACCTCAAAGTGCTTCTCATGTATGTGTGTGTGTTTTTCCCTGTGGTCTTGGGAGTAGTCTGCAGTGTTTTGGGGATCCCTTTCTTGGCTGCCAGAACTGTCAAAAGACAAAATTAGAACAAATTTTATTATAAATCTAATTGACTTTTGTGTATGATTCATGAATTTGGCAGCCATCAATCTACAAAATAGAGCTTCTCTTGGGCAATAGCAAAACAGCAAATTTTGTAAAGTGGGTACAAGGACAAGGAACTGTAAGAAAAAAAAGATTGGTTAACTTTTTGGTAAGGGTTAAAGCTGAGGGGACTTCCTTGTCACACTGAATGAAGTGGACTGAAATCTCTTTTGAAAATCTGATCTGTTTTTGGTTCCATCTTTTTCCTTTAAGAAGTTTTAGTTTGTGTCACATTTAGTATGAGTGACTCCATGTTGGTGTGGTTTGGTCAGGTCTGATTTCTCTTTTGGGACCTGGTATAGGATCTCGGTCCAAAACAATGGCTTTGTGTAATTTTTAAAAGTAAGTGTCAGTAAAATGCCTAGGGGTAGCCATAATTTTTCTTCTTTTGCTTTCTCTGTCATTTGGATCTGCAAGTTCTTTCTGCTACATTTCTAGCATATATACCACATGCTTCCCTCTCCTGTTTTCTACTCTGGTATTTGTGCTTTCATTCTTAACTTCCATGATACAAGAATCCCTTCTTTGCATAGTAACTCGGGTCATCTCTCCAAAATTTAAGTCTTGTTTCGTTTAAAGCCCTCCAGTGTCTTCCCATTACACTTGGAGTAAAATGAAACATCTTTTCATGGCTCAAATATTACCCACCCAGAAAATTTAACTTATTGAGAAGTGAATGAATACTAAGAACTCAGAGGAGGGAGCATTTAATTCTGGATTTGGGGACCTCAGAGAGAATTAAAAGGAATAGTATTTGATCCTTGTCTTGATAAGTAGGATTTTTGTCAGATGGAATTTTGAACTGAACAAGCATTAGAAATTACCTGCTATGTGCCAGGTACTGTCATATTCATGGATTTTTTGACAGCTAATAATTAGTGGTGTCTCATGTAGCCTCCTCTCTCTCAGGATCTCAGGTATGTTATAGATAAGTGAGCGCTGTACCAACTGAACTTCATCCCCAGTCCTGCAAGTGGAATCTTTGAAAGTTGCTGTTGTTAAAGACAGCTTTACTGTACTACCAATAAATCGGTGTACAAGAATAGACAAGCAATCTTAGTTTGCTTAAATACCAGGAAGCATTTCTTTGCTACCTGTGAGAACAGAATTTGGCAAGTATTCTCTACTTATATATATTCTCTTATATATACCTGCCTAGGAAGTTTGACTATATTCAGAAATGAATTCTCTGACAAAGCTGCAAAATTATAATGTAGTTTCATGGTTTCTAGAGAAAAAACACCCAATTGTCTCTAGTCTTCTAATGTAATATATCTTTGACAAATACCAAAATTAACATCAGGAAGAAGAAGTATAATCAACAAAAAATCCAGTTTTTGGTCATAACTAATTTAGTGCTTGATCTTCATAAGATTATAGATTAGTAATTTACTAATTTAATCTTTCTCATATTATTTCACGGACACTATTTTTTAACATTAGTGCATTATACATAAAGTGGGTTTTTGACATCTTCATAAATGCAGGCAGCATAGTTTGTTCTATTTTAATATCCAGCTGACTCAGAATCTTGAAGACTTTGACCACTTGCATCTTGAGGCTTTCATTATATAGATAGGATGGTTGTATAAGGATACATTGCTTTTGGGCTGGGGCTGTGTAGCTGAGTGGTAGAGCACTTGCCTCACATGTGTGGCATGTGTGAGGCTTTGATCCTCAGCACCACATTAAAAAATAAAATAAAGGTATTGTGTCCATCTGCAACTAAAAATATTTTTTAAAAAGATGCGTTGCTTTACTGTTTGTGTACACATCGATGTACATGTAATAGTACTTCATATGGTGACTAAGGGGAGTCATACTTTTCAGCAGATCCTTGACTTAAGTATTTCATAGGATCAGAGAAAAATAGAGGGGCAGGGAAGAAACTATAGTTAATGTAGAATATTATTTGGAAAGCTATGATTTGTCTTTATTTTGGGATTTTAAAATTCCTGTTTTTAGATTCTAAAAGTATCCTCATTTTAGTAAGTTATGATACCCTCCCTAATTCCCTACCTGGCAAGTATGCCAAAATACTGACTGCCAATTCTGTATTGATTCACCTAATCTATTTTAAAGTTTGCAGGATGATGAAATCCATAACCTGGGTACCACTGGTTTATTTTGTGTATCACACTGTAGTCAGTAGGTGTAAAGGTTTTTGCTTTTGTTTTTTAAATTCTTTTCCTCTTATGAGCAATCTGTTCTTTTCCTTTTCACCAATCTGGTCTTGGACCAGTTTAGTTCATTATGACACTAACCATCCGGGGTTAACGTAGACCCCACAGATTATTACTTAGTCTTACAAGAACACCCTCACTTCAGACACCAGCTTCAAGTGGAGTGCATAGGCTGCCTACATGTCTGCCCAACAACTACTAATTCCATAGTTACCCCTAATCCCGTGTCCCTGCCACCAATTGATAATTTGGTAAAACAATTTCCAGAACTTAAGAAAGTGCTTTGCTGTTTACTGTGAAGGGTACAATTCAGGAATAGCCAAATGGAAGAGATTTATAGGTCAAGGTATGGTTGAAAGGGGGACCTGAAGCTTCTCCACCTGTTTCATACACCATGCTTCTAGTACCTCCAGGTTTTTAATGATGTTTTTTTCATCCCTCAGCGATAATTGATGAAATTCTTGGTCATTGGTGATTACACATAATCTCTAGCCTTTCTTCTTCCCCCAGAGTTTGAAGCATGTTTGTGTTATAGAATGTTGGGCTGAGTTCTAGTTCTCTAATCCTCCATTGGTAGTTTTGGTCACCAGGCCCTATCCTCAAGCTATTTAGTAGCCCCTACAGCCAGGAGTCATCTCATTATCATACTAGAGACATGGTTATCAGGAGAGTCCAAAGGTTTTATGAGCTTTGTGCTTGGAATCAGTGACAAAGACTAAGTAGGTTTTTTTTTTTTAATGTACCATGGCATTCCTGTCTCTGGTGAAACAGATGCTGTAAAGAAGAATGGGAGGATGGAGTGCAGTGTCATTAAAACTCAGGGATTGGGCCTTCATGAGGCTTCTCTGCTAGCCTAACATCTTCTAGAATTAGAGTTATTTAGATTTAGCCTGTCCTTTCACAATTTGCCACATACTCACATGGTTATTACTACTTCTCCAATTATAGATCAGTGGTCAGATCTTATTTTTTCTTCTCTTTATTTTTAGCTTCTGGTACTTTTGTTTTTTAAAGTTGGATTGCATCCATGACATCTCATTTTGAAGATGTCTTGTGTTCTTGAGAAAACTCATCAGCTATTTTTTTCTTTCATAGTTTCACCTTTCTTGGCTTTATGAATATGTTCATTTGAGATATCCTTGTTATTGTGGTTATAGCTTTCCCAGGGAAATAGAAGTGATCAAATGATTGTTGACTAAGCAGTTTGTATATACAGTTTTGTCCTTCAGTAACCTCAAGGGATGGGTTCCAAGACCCCCAGGGGATACCAAAATCTAAATGCATAAGTCCTTTCCATAAAATGGTTTAGTATTTTCATAGAACCTATGTACATCCTCCCATATACTTTAAATAATCTCTAGTTTATTTGTAATACCTCATACAATGTAAATGCTATACAGCTCGTTCTTACTTTGTTTAGGTAATGATGATGGGAGGGCTCTATGCTTATTCAGTACCTATGCAGTTTTTTTTTTTTCTGAATACTTTTGATCCAAGGTTGACTGAATTTGTGAACTCAGATCCTTGGATATGGGTATGCTTAATTAATGAAGCACTTGTCTCAGCTATTCAATTAACCATGTGTTTCAGTACTTGCACTGTCTCCAGCAACCCACTTTGGAGCATTATATCTAGCTCCCTTGATTTTAGACTTACTTTATTTTTTAAAAAACTTTTTTGTGGGGCACATAAAGTCAACTGGTTCATAATAGGATTGCTTTAGTTTATATAATCTCATTGGAACTTTTCAAATATACGTTATTTCTTGAACTTTGGGTAACAGAATGTAGGCCCCAAACTATTAATTTTTGAAAACTGGAAAATTCTGTTCTGTATTAATTTACAGGTTTATTAACTTTATATTTACTGTTTGTACTAAATTTGTTTCTTAAGTTGTAAACTGTCAGAAGAAATTTGCCTTCCCTGTAATCTTTGTATTAAGTTTTTTAAAAGTTGTCACTTAACAAGTATTTCCTTTGTGAGTGATGAAGAGATTTCAACTGCTGTGCTGTCAAATGTCCTTTAATCAACTTCTAAAAAATAATTCAAACCAGGCTTCGTGGTTCATGCATGTATGTAATCCTAGCAGCTCCAGAGGCTGAGGCAGGAGGATTGAGAGTTCAAGGCCATCTTCAGTGAAAGCAAGGCCCTAAGCAACTCAGTGAGACCCTGTCTCTTAATAAAATACAAAAACGGCTGGGGATGTGACTCAGTGGTTGAGTGCCCCTGAGTTCAATCCCTGGTGGCAGCCCTCTACCCCACCCCCCATCCACCCAATATCAAGTTTTAGTCATTGGCTTGTTTCTTTTTCCAGAAATGTTTTACCAAAAAAATTGAGACACTATCACTGGGTTTGCTATGCCAATATTATTACAAGTTAGTTTTTGTAAAATTTCCCCAATGGAAAACTGCAAAGGTATCACCTTATTGTTCTGAAGCAAATATATTTGTCAGTGCTGTGACCTCTTTAGGTTCCCTATGATCTTGTCATCAAGTCCAGGAAAAGAGTAAAACACAACCCCTCCTGCAAAGCTGCATTCAGTCTTAGATGGGTTGTGAGGAAAGCATGAGTAAGGGGAGAGTGTGAGGATGGCTTTTTGTTTCTGAGTATATTTGGGAAGAACCCACATGATTTATTGTTTGACATCCTTGAAACTGAAATTAGTAGAATGGGCAGTGCTTTTGTCAAGGATGGGGTTTTCTGAGCTACTCGTGAGCATCTCCATTGACTACTGCTTAAGCCTCAGAAGTATCACAAGGCTTATCAATGTGGAGTTTGAATTATTTTGATTGGATTAATAGTCTGCATAGTATCAATATGTCTGGTTTTGCTGTTCACTTTTGGCATTTGATTAAAACAAAAACAAAAAAAACATGGCATGGTATAAGGTAATATTTAAATCAGTTTCCCACCCAGGAGTAAATAGCATATATGAAAGGTGAACCTGTTCCTTAATGTGAAATTGACCAAAACTCTATATTTTATTTCAGTCTCATTTGGCAACAAATTATTGAGATCAATGATACTAGGACTTAAGATTCTCTCAGCCGGGCGTGGTGGCGCACGCCTGTAATCCCAGCACTTGGGAGGCTGAGGCAGGAGGATCGCGAGTTCAAAGTCAGCCTCAGCAACTTAGCGAGGCCCTAAGCAACTCAGTGAGACCCTGTCTCTAAATAAAATACAAAAAAGGGCTGGGGATGTGGCTCAGTGGTTGAGTGCCCCTGGGTTCAATCTCTGGTACCAAAAAAAAAAAAAAAAGATTCTCTCATAGAATTGGTCCTTTCTTTTTTCTATTAATCTGTGGGGGTTAGAATTTAAAACCTAATAGGATTCTAGAAATCATCTCATTTTACTTTTATACTTTTAAAGTAAAAACAAAAATGTTTAAGCAGAGGATATCAACTTGCCCAAAAGGAAATAAGGATTTAGTCACAACGCTGTCCATTGTTAGTGGCAACTCCTATGTCTCAAGGGACAAATAGTGCTTACCTGAATTTGTTCCAGACTTTGAAGTGAGCTTGATAATAAAGATATTTTGTCAGTAAAGAAAGGGTAATCACGGTCACCTATGTAATAAACATTAAATGATGATTAATTTATACTTGTTGTATTTAGATTAATGGATAAGTTAGATACTCACAATTAGAAAAAAACATTTCTTGTGGTGCTTATCTGTGAGTTCTTTTGTGCATCATAGTCTGCTGTTTGTGATCCCTTATTACACTTCAGGTTTTTGTTTGTCTTCCCCACTAGATTCTACCCTTGTGTTTGGAAGTGTCTGTGTTATCCACTGTATTTCTAGCATGTAGTAACTGATTGACTGTCAAGTTGGTTTACCCCTACTTAGATGGTATGTGGGAATACCAAGTGTATTATAAATGTCTTATGTTTGAATATTTTATTTTTTACAGTGAGCAGAGTATCTGTCAGGCAAGAGCTGCTGTGATGGTTTATGATGATGCCAATAAAAAATGGGTGCCAGCTGGTGGCTCAACTGGGTTCAGCAGAGTTCATATATATCACCATACAGGCAACAATACATTCAGAGTGGTGGGCAGGAAGATTCAGGACCACCAGGTAAGAATCTAAGTTTTTGCTTTGAGATTATCTAATATACCTAAGAACTTAGTATATTTAGTTAAAGAAAAAGAAAAAAAAGCAGTGCTTCAAAAACTCTGTAACAAAAATACTCTCTGGGAAAAACTAAGTGTAGGTTTGCCTCCTCACCCTTTCTACTTTTTATAAAACCTGAATTTAGATGAAGATTTAAATGCTATACATGCCTTCATTCAATCTTCTTGTCTTCCTACTACCTCGTTTTTAGATTTAAAAATTACTTTTGGACAAAAGTATTTTCCAAAGATGTTGGAATCAACCAATGTTAAAATTGTCCTGCTATACATGCAGGAAAAACAAAACAAATTTTCAATGCCCAGCTGAGGCCTTACTTAAGAAAAAGAAGATCCCTAGGTTTGCACTAGCACATGTGGTGATGGAGTGTGTTAATAGATGCTGTAGTACTTGGGGTTTAGGATGGAGATTATGGACTGGAATAGCTAGGGACTTAGGTTTGTCATATGTACACATAGGGTCTTTGGGCCAATTAAAATTTGGGCTGTGAAATTGAAATCTATGCAAATACTGGGATTTTCAGAGAGAAACTGCATCCCATAAAAAGACAACTAAGAGAAATCCTTCTATTTGGGCAGGAAGGCAAAGGAGTTTGTTTCTGTGTGAGCTGGTTTAGGAGCTTTCTTGAGAAGTGGAAACCAAACTTATTTGCACAACTCCAGCCGAGAAATTGCTAACAAATGCAAGTAACAGACAGTGAAACTATTGGGACAACTGATAAAAGTAAACGCAGTGCCCTCCCTGGAGAGAGACTTTCACATCTTAAATCAGTCTACAGAAGAGAATTTATGGAATTTGTGAAATTTACTAATTTAGTATAGAATGTCACAGGCTGCCCCCTTTTTGACCTTCTCAGGCTACTTTTTTTTATTTGTTACTCTTCCCTTGTCTCTTTTCTTTCTCCTTCCTAGTTTCTCTCCTTTCTCTCTATGCTCCAATTTCCTGGCTGTGTTGCATGGTCTTTCTTTGGTCTCCCCAGTCTCTATACCAAGACACCTCTCCTGTCCCTTTGGCAGTCCAGGCAGTGCTACGTGTTTTTTCTGCTCTCTGTATTTCCTTCAGCACAGTGGTATGGTGGTGGGTTGCATCAGATACACATCTAATACTGCCTAAGATGCTGTTACAGAGAAGAAAAATGAAAATTGGACAATTAAAACTTTGTAGAAATTGATGAACATTTTTAAATATAGCATTTTGAATTAATAGCTGTAAAGTGAATATATTGGTGAAAAGGTCATTTGTTAATACTAATGAATGCACCTGGAAGTATGTTGACAGAAAAGAAAATGAATATTTAAAAACAAGTAGAAAGATGTTTGTGTAAACCAGGAAATTTCTATATGAAATAATAACAGATTTATTCATAAGAGAATTAAGCTGTCCTATGACTTGGATTTTGACAAATAGAGTATTTCTTAAAATATTTGGAGTGCTGAGGATACAGCTAAGTGGTGGAACACTTGCCTAGTATGTGAAAGTCCCTGGGTTTGATCCCTAGCATGATCCAGAAAAAAAAAAAAAAAAAGGTTGAAAATTCAAAGTCATGCTTATTAAATAATTTGTGACTATAAGATAAAGTCATGCAGGGCGCAGTGATGCATGTGTAATTCCAGCAGCTTGGGAGGCTGAGGCAGGAGGATCACAAGTTCAGAGCCAGCCTCAGGAACAGTGAAACCCTAAACAACTCAGTGAGATCCTTTCACTAAATAAAATACAAAAAAGGACTGGGGATGTGGTTCAGTGGTTGAGTGCTCCTGAGTTCAATCCCCGGTACCCGCCCCCCCAAAAAAAGATGAAGTCATTATGAGCATTAGAAAATACTTAGGAGATAATACTTTGAACTTAGTGATAAACTACTACATATAGAAACCATGAGTTATCTAAGCTGTCTTTAGATGGACACATCTTAACTTCTCATAGTAGCAGGGGGAGTAGGAAGACAAAAAGAAAAGACCATCTCTTGAAGAAATTGGGCCTACATCTCTTTTTCTCAGTAACATTAGGCTAGTTAAATATTAGATAACCTTCTGGTAATTTACCAGGAGAAAACCTACAAGAAATAAGATATTCAGGAAAACCATTTGATAAAATTCAAATCAATACATAGTAACTTTCAGTAGATTAAGCATAAAAGTTTTTTAAGCTGATAATGCTGGATAATATAAATTTACAGCAAATATTTTACTGGATTGTACAGTGTTGAAAGCATTTCCATTAAACTTGTGAATAAGTTTAGGGTTTCAGCTTTAATCACTTTTCGTTTAGTGTTGCAGAGGATGTTCTAGTTAACCTAGCAGTACAAAGATGAAGAAATAGAAACTTTAAGGATTGAAAGGGAAGAAACAGCTGGCCCTCTTATTCATCAATGATATAATTCCCACTTCAAAAATATTCCAAGTATCTCAGATAAATTATAAACACTAAAAAGGTTGTTTAGCAGGGTTGTTAGATTCAAGACCAGTATTTAAAAATTAGTAACATTTTTGTATAATTAATAATAAGTAATTAGAAAATAAAATTTTATAAAGATGCTATTTAAAATAATAAATGGCAGTGTACCTAAGAATAAGTCAAATGAATAATGAATTTCCTGTCATTTCAGGGTACCTTGTTGTATCTCTCTCTCTTTTTTTTTTAGATAGACCTTTATTTTTTTATTCATTTATTTGTATGTGGTGCTGAGAATTGAACCCAGTGCCTCACACATGCTAGGCAAGCACTCTACCACTGAGCCACAACCCCAGCCCCTCATTGTATCTCTTAATGGTTATCAGTCTATTGCCAGTGGAAGCACACTGTTAAAATTTACTAAAAACATCCATCTTTTCTGTATGTAGTAATCACTGTTTTAAAAAGCCAACCACTATTTATTTGTAAAATGGAATACATTCAAAGTATTTTATTTTTCTGCTTAGTATTTATTAAGTACTTAATATGTCTAGGTGCATTACCTAGGTTTAATGTAAAGTTTCTGACCTTGAAAGATAATATTAAAGAATGTGAATGTTAAGCTTGTAAGCAAAGATGTAGTGTTAGTTGTGGTAAATATAACTCATAGTACAACAAGGGTGTCGAAGAATCACCAATGTGTCGAGAAGATTGGCAAAGGGGTCATGGGTGACTTCATAGGCAAGAGTGATACTAAGCCAAGTTACAAGGAAGACTGGGTGTTTCCTGTGCTGCTTACTCTGTGTGGTCAGACTGAAAATGCAGGGCAGAACATACCACCCACTAATCCAGAGTCATAAGGTCTTGAGTTCAATCTACAGTATTTCCCCGCACTCACCACTACCACAAAAAGGATTTAAAGCATAGGCAAGTAAAGCCAAGTAACAAAGAAAAGCCAAACAGATGGGCATCTCAAGAGATGTCAGAACTCTTGATAAGGTGCAATCATGACAAAAACTCATAGCTTTCAAGGAATCAGAGTACCAAGTCTGATAAAAAGTATGTTTAAAAGTATTACATGAAAGATTTATATTTAAAGGTGAATTTGAGAAAGTTTTCCCGCTAGTATCAGACCAGAGGCAAGGATACTTGGTATCACTACATCTTTTCAGCCTTGGATTCCATTTCCTAGCCAGTGTATGAAAGTACGAAAAATAAGTAAAATATATAAGGATTGGAAAGGAAGAAATAAAGCTGTTGTCCATTTTGGATGACATGGTTTTATATTTAGGGGGAAGAACCTGAATATAACCATTAGGGTTAATAAATAGTAGATTAGAATAGTTAGAATTCTTAAATATATTAGGTTAATAATAGATTAGAAATAATAAGCGCTTTAACAAAGCTGGGTACATTGTCATTATATAAAATCTTCAGAGAAAATTTTAAATGATTATTTATAGTAGTAGCAATAATTTATCAAATATCTAACAAAACTAATAAAAGGTGTTCAAGACCACTATACAGAAAACTATCAAGCATTAAATACAATCTAATCAAAGGGTGGTACATGATATTCATCTGTTAGATTTAATTTTATGATATTAGTTCTCTTCAGATTAACCAGTGCTATCTTAATCAAAATGACAAAATTATTTGGTGGAAATTGACAACCAGAATATGAAATGATAGCTTCACATGAAGAACTGAGAATAGCCAAAGTAAAATTGAGGAATTAAGTAAGAGAGCAAACTATAGTGGCATTTGAAACATGGTGTAAGGCACTGTTGTGTTGGCAAAAATTTAGGCATATTGACCATTAAGGCAAAATAGAGTCATATAGACATTTGATTTATGATCAATGTAAGCCTGCAGTGCAATTTTAAATGAATTGAATCACCTCTACAGCCTTATTGAAACAAGTAGGAAAGTTGAACCTTATCTCACACCATAGGCAAAAATCAATTCCACTTGGATTGGGGGTGCAAATGTGAAAGGTAAAACAATAGAGTTTCTTCTATAAGTTGGCATTATGTTTTTATGACCTTGGGATAGAGAAACATTTCCTAACAGGACACAAAAAGTATTAATTATATAAAGGAAAAAGATCACTAATTTGAACTTAATAGAAGTGAAGAACTTCTGTTCATCAACACATTTGTAAGGGTGAAAAGGCATGCCATGGAATGGAGTGAAATAATTTACCATTCAAATAAGTACAGAGGGATCCTATGCAGTATAAAAGACAAAAATCAATGACGAAAAAGAGGGACAACTCGGGAGAAAAATGGGCTAGAGATTTACTAATTTAAGCAGATATTCACAAAAGAAGTTATCTTGAATAGTACAAGGAAAGTACCTCATTAGTAATAAGGGAAGTAAAACAATGATAGAATAGTTGTGTCTCAGAATTGCTGAATAAAGACCTTACCAGTTGTAAGACTGCATGGCATGTCGAATAGCACAGGCTGTCGAATGTGGCTGTGAGAATATGATAACAACCAATTTAGAGAGCTACTCTACGTTGGAGTTTTCTACTCAAGTTAACATGCATATGGCCTGTGCTAATTCTTCCTCTGGTGTATATGCCCAACAAAAATGTGTGTGTATACCAAAAGACATTTAGTAGAATATTCATAATACCATTATTTGTAGTGACCCCAAATTGCTAATAGTCCAAATGTTCATTTATGGCCAAATGAATAAACAAACACAATTTATACAAAGGAATACCACATAAAGCAATGAAAATGAATGAAGCATAACTGTATACAATAAATGGATGGTTCTCATAAAGGTTATTTTAAAGAACAGAAGGCAGATGCATTATAAAACAATGTGACTCCTCTTATATAAAATAAAAAATCTGGCAAAACTAGTTCATGATATTGAAATGTGATTAGTGTCTTTTGGGGGGTGGGCGGGAGTCTTTAAGAGGGGGCCCTTCTGGTGTTAGTGTTCTATTTTATATGTTTTTATTACTTAAGTAAACAAATTAGAGCTTATTTAATGAGAGGAATAGATGTGCTTTTGTTTTGCTGATTTACTTTTTAACCATCAAATGGATTAACTTCTGTCAGGCTTAGTACTGCAGACTGCTTTGACTCTCGACTACTGTTTAGCCATTTTTGACAAGGCATATTAGGAATAAGTTTGAGTGAGTATATACTTACGATTTGTCTACTTCCTTGATATTTTCTAGTTATTAGTTTGATCTTTATAAGAATTATTGTCTTTTAGGTTGTGATAAATTGTGCCATTCCTAAAGGGTTGAAGTACAATCAAGCTACACAGACCTTCCACCAATGGCGAGATGCCAGACAGGTGTATGGTCTCAACTTTGGCAGCAAAGAGGATGCCAATGTCTTCGCAAGTGCCATGATGCATGCCTTAGAAGTGTTAAATTCACAGGAAGCAGGTAAGGTGTCTGTACTTTCCTTGTGTTCTTAAGCGGAAGTACTTTGGATATGTTAAAGCAAATCTTTTTGTCAGCCTTTAAGTGATGATATGTTTTTTTGAAGTAATTCTTGAATTTCTTTTGTTTTCTACAAGAATGTGAACTTGTGTGTGTTGACAGTAGTAGACTCGAAGAATAATCCTTTTGGTTAGTTTTTAACTTTCACATATGAAGTTATTTTGTTTGGTTTCTTCTACTATAACAATTGAACTTCTATTGCTAGAACATGAAACCCAGTGGAGATACAGTAGATAGGAATTATGCACTTTTGTCAGTTTTTTTAGTTTTTATGAGGAAATACACATTTTCTGAAACACTTTTCTAAGCCACTACTGAGCCAATGAACTTGAAGTAGTACAAGGTCTCCTTCGTAGTAGGTTAAAACCCAATTCCTGGTTGTTTGAAGTTTGAGGAGTGCCCTCAGGTGGTACAAGCCATGAACTACATTTCTTCTCCTGCTGCATGTTGCTCAGAAGATGTAGATGAATAATTCACTTAAAAACCCTTAGGATTTAAAATTGTATCTGTGTCAGGGATAAGCTCAGTTTCATTTTGGTGTATGAAATAAAAAGAAATACACCAGTGTGTGGTTATTTGGAGAGAGAGATTTTATAATTTGAAAAATGAATTGTTATATATAAAAACAATACACATATGGTTATTCTTTCCAGAATTGTATGTTTAGTAATGATTCTAATCATATAAATGTGTTATGAGCAGAATTTATATCTTTTAATAAGAAGGAGTTACATTCAGATGAAAATTTGGTGTTTTGTTAAAGGTATAAAGTTTCAAAACCTATTATAGAGATTTATACCTTGCCTTATTTCAAAAAGGGTGTGTTAGTCTACTTCACATATGACATTTAGAACTAGAATTTTGGGAACTTTTTATGACAACCTGTATATAAGTTATATTAGATCTTCTTTTGAGAAAATCAGTATCTATACATAACTTGCACCTTATTCTTGTGTTTCCTTCCTTCCTTCCTTTCTTTATTTACTTTACTTACTTACTTACTGGGGGTTGAACCCAGGGTTTTGAAATGCACAGCAGATGGTTTGCCACTGAGCTACATCCCAGCCCATGTTTTATTTATCTTGAGGAAACAAGCCACCGGAACTCATTCTGATTTGTCTCTAATTATGGAAAAGAGCATAGGAAAATCTGAATTGTCTCTTGATAAGTCACTGTGCTTTTCTTGCAAGCATTAGTAGTATTTTATTGGCTTTCTATAGAAAGTATAAAATTGCTTTTACGCACCTTAGTTTTACCATAGGGAAGAAGCCATAGTTGTGATTCTTAATATTTTATTAAATAGGTCAATTCCACAGTTCAGAGAATATAAGTATGATAACAGTTGTCTTACCCATGGTTGGCACAAGCTACCATTATTTTTATTTCTGAGTCTTCAGTGATATTGGGAATTAAATATTGTTTAACATAGTTCAAATGATTGTTCATCTTGTTTTGTTTTTTTTTAACCAAATGGAAAGGATTGTTTTTAGCAGTGAAAGTCCTATAGTTTGCTTTCAAAATGTAAATGCTAATAATGCTGATTCTTTGTAATTGAATCTTAATGTGAAAAGACTCAATTATATTCTTTTAATTTACTTTAATTTTTTTGGTACTAGAGATTGAACCCAAAGCCCCATCTCTGAGCCTCATCCCAGGCCCTTTTTAAAAAGTTTTTTAAATTTTAAGACAGGGTCTCGCTGAGTTGCTGAGGGCCTAAGTCGTTGAGGCTGGCTTTGAACTTGGGATCATCCTCCTTCCACCTCTGGAGTCACTGGGATTACAGGCATGTGCTATTGTACCTTGCTCAGTTATATTCTCTTGTAAACTAAAAAGATTAAGAAACAGTGTTCACATATAGAAAGACTGGCAAATAGGAGAATCACCTATCATTTCACAAGCTACAGAAACATTTTGGTCAGCCAAAAAGAAAAAATTAACAGGGTTCTTCTTAGATGACTTTGATACTCTATTCTCTGTCACAGTCTCAACTAGTAATACCAGGGACTGAGGAAAGAGAGAGAATGGGTGGCGCATGCCTGTAATCCCAGTGGCTCAGGAGGCCGAGGCAGGAGGATTGCAAGTTCTAAGCAACTTAGTGAGACTCTATTTTAGAATAAAACATTAAAGGGGTTGGGGATGTGGCTCAGTGGTTAAGTGCCCCTGGGTTCAATCCCTTATACAAAAAAAAGAGAGAGAGAGAGAGAGAGATTGGTGGGAGGAGCTGGCCCATGTTAATCATCACTGCATTGTGGATCAAGTCACTGGCAAAGAAACTTTTGATTCTTTAGTTTTTTCTATTGGAGAAAATAAAACCTTATAATGATCAGTGTTCTAAATAGTCTGATTTATTTAGGAAATGGCTGTTTTCATAAATTACTTTAAAACATTAACTTCTCATTTATTTATTTTTTGTCTTTTTTTTTTTTTTTTTTTAAGAATGGGGGTTGAACCCAGGGCTTTGCAAATGTGAGGCAGATGCTTTGCCACAGAGCTACAGCCCAGGCCCCTAATTTCTCATTTTTAATGGGATTAATTGGCCCAGAAGGAGGAGCATGGGAAGAGGTAGATGTTAAGAATCAGCAGGAGTGTCCTTGAGAAGGGATAAAGTTTCTTATGTTGATTCTTAAAGTAAAACATGTGCATTTCTTACTGTAGTATTATGTCGATCCCCTTCCCATTCACCTAAACAAACATACCAAATAACATCAATTCAGTGTGCTCATATCTTCCCCTACCAAAGTTGTTTGCATTGGGTTTCCAGCCAATTCCCTGCTGAAATTGTCTACTTTTTGCCAAAACCAAATTACAAAAGCTTAATTTGCGTGTCTTTTTCCCTAAACAAACAATAACCCAATAAAACTGATCAGAAACAAAATAATATACTCATTCATAAAAGAAAAGCAACTACAGACATCCGTCTTGCTTATTTTTTAATGTTTTTCCACTTTAAAAAAATATTTTCCAGTATTTAATGTTTATGTTTTTTTTTGTTTTGTTTTGTTTTGTTTTGCGGTGCTGGGGATTGAACCCAGGGCCTTGTGCTTGCAAGGCAGGCACTCTACCAACTGAGCCATATCCCCAGCCCTAATGTTAATGTTTTTAAGTACTATCAATATTAACCATTGTCATTGTCAGTTAGTCCTTCTTAGTGATTTTCAGACTTTTAAGAGTTGTGGACACCTTTGTTCAAACAAAATCTTTTGCTGAAGCTCAGTGTATAAATGCAGCCACTCCCTCCCCGACAAAGGAGTTTTTCTGATTAATGTAGGGTTCAGGCCCACTGCCATTAACGTACTTGCATGATTCTCTGGAGGAGAATATGAAAATTACCCATTTTTCTTGGCAAAACCAGTAGGCACACAATCCTACCTTCCTCTTTCCTTCTCCCATCCCCCAACTCTTCTAAATCCTCAATTTTTTAAAAATTAAAGAAAAACAGCTTTCTTTGAGTCTAGTCATTCTGACGTTTTCAAGATGCTCTGTGTGTGTGTGTGTGTGTGTGTGTGTGTGTGTGTATGTAATATTTTCATTTTTTATGAAAAGGGTGGGTGGCAGGAATGTTTTCCTTTATTTTGTTTTTAACATGGTGTGCAATTATCTAATATACTGGAAAGTACAGGAGGTGCTAAATACAGTGAGTTATATTTGGAATTAAAAAAAAAACAAATCACATGTGCCAACATTTTTGAAAAAGAGCTGAATTGGTGCTCTTCCTCTTGGACCAAATGCTACAGTGTATCTTTTCTCGAATGGGAAATGATTCCATTTTAAACAATTACATTTTGCAAACTGATAATCTTGATTTCTGTATTATTTATCAAGTACATTTTTAAGTTTTTGTAGATAATAGTTATGGATTATGTAAACTACTTTGTCAATCCTTATGATGATCATTGGAGATAACTTTGCAGAATGTTTTATCATGTAAAAGGTTTAAACCATTTGAAAATGGAAATAATTCTTTAAATCCATTTTTTAAAAAAGAAAATGATATGCATTGCCAGCAAGATTATTCTGCTTTTTTTTACTCAGCCAAGATGAGGCATAGCTTTCCAGAAGGAAAACCTTAAAATGCCATTAATTAAAAGACAACTTTTGCTAGATTTTATTTTTCTATCTTTTGTCAATGAGAACATAGTCTAAGATATCATCCTGTGATTAAAATTTTCATCAGATTTTATAATTATGAATGTTTATGTGAGTTTTTTTCCCAGAATTATTTAAACTCTTGGCAATATGTTTGGAATTAATTAGATTTTTAAAAATCTCAAGAAGTTTCTAGAAATACTTTGTATATAGTAGCAATCTTATTTTCCAGTCTTTTAGATTGCTAATATTAAGCTTCTGTCACAGAAGCTAACAGGTTTTGGACATAGGTTCTGTGGTAGGCACTGGAATAATACTATGATAATAAAGCCTATCCCTTCCCTTCACGATTTCATAGCTGGACTGGAGCTAGCTAGAAAGAAGGCCAGCAAAATTAGAATCTAGTTTGTGGATGGAGTATGAAGAAAGACTTTGGAATACCAAAGAAAATTCTTGAGCAAGGGAAAGCTTTGAGGACAAGATGATTGAGCTATGATTTTAAGAAGGATTAGACTTCATCAGTGATAAAGCATTCTAGATAGGCTTTGATACATGGGAGTGTGGAACAGTTGGGAAACAACTTGTGGTTTGGCCCTGAGAAATTATATGATGTGAAATCCCCAAAGACCAGTCCGGAAAGGTTGGGAAGGGCTATTGTTCTTGCTAAGGAGTAATATGAATTTTATCATGAAGAGTCATTGAAGGGTATTCAATGAATGTTTGATATTATCAGGTTTGTGTTTTAGTATAAGTGTGATGGATTGGTTAGCATGCCAAGTTACATCATGAAAATCAATTGTGATTGATATTGGTGAGAAAGATGAGGCCTAACTTGTGATGTGGTAGAGAGAGGAAAGGAGCAGAGCAAAGAGGAAGTGTCCAACTTTTACTTAGTGCCTACTGACTACAAAGGTGTTGTTCTAGCCTTTCACGAGTGTTCTCAGTTAGTCATTAAAGCAGTTCTGAGGCAGGAGTGATGATCTATTTATTGCCCCCCTGCTATGTGTCTGTTCTTAATCTGGCAAATGCCTAATTGATAATATTTATAGTAACCCTGCAAAGTTGGTGGTCTTATTCTTGTTTTAAAAAATGAGAGTGAGGCTTATAGAAAAGTCACTGGACTGACCCAAGGGCCTAAAAGCTAGATAGTGGTATTAATGACATTTGCACACTGATCTGATTTTAAAATTAACTACTTCTTACTATGTCAGTAAGATGTAATGCCAAGGAGGAGAGAATATTTTAAGATGACAACTAGGTATAACAATTTGGGCCACTGGTACCTGGTACCATTAACTAGAGTAGAGAGAAAGTGGGTGGGAAGTAGCTATAGAGGAAGTATTGTATGGTGAATAACAAATTTGGTTTTTTGACATACTGTACTTGGGGTACGTTGTTAATACAGATTTTATGAAATTGTATAAATTTGTACCTGGAAAAGATCCATCCCCAAAATAACCTT
Source organism: Glaucomys volans (assembly GCA_020662805.1). NCBI lineage: Eukaryota > Metazoa > Chordata > Mammalia > Rodentia > Sciuridae > Glaucomys > Glaucomys volans. Next base: position 149,784 of record JAJEJO010002651.1, read on the forward strand.
GGATGGCATTTTTTGCTTTCACTTTTGGCTTTCCTAGATGAACTGATCTTATTGAAGAAATAATATTTTCTAAAACAGATGAGACCTATCTACTCATCACGATTAAATGAGTAACAGGTTTAGGGACTGGATCGGTTAGACACTCCTTTCTTGTGGGTACCATCATGTCCTGCTTCATTTTCATATTCACTTCTTCCACAGTTGTCTTCATTTATACACCCACAGTTTTCACAATAATGCAAAATTAACATGTCTACTGTCATTTCCAATTTCCATTTAGGGAAATGTACATGAAAACGTGGGACTTTTCTGAAGTCAGACATAACCTAGAAGGAGAAGCACAAAAGGGATTGGGTCTTCTAAAGGCTGATAACTTTTTTATTACATTTCTCTGCCTTTAAATTCAAGATCTTAAAAAGGCTTTTGAGTGAAGTCATTTTAGGGCGAGAAAGAGAGAAAACCTTAGCTTTTTTGTGTATGTTTTTTAGCAAAATTTTAAGATGTTTCTAATGACTTAGCAGAAATAACTTTAATTTGAAGTCAAAAGCCTGCAGTTTTGTCTCTGTTGGCAGGTTGCTGTCTCTAAAGCTGTTTCTTTATAGATAATGATACAGATAGTGAGAGTACTGTCAGGGAATCATTATGGGAAATAAATGAGGTAAGGGTAGAAGTATTCTTGAACTATAAAATATTAGCTAATGTTTAACAAAATACAAAATTTCGCTATGTAGATGTATTTAGAGAAATTTTAAAAAAGTAGTAGTAGATACTCAAAATTTCTCCAACCTCCTCTTTTGTTCTTACTCCCTGGTAAAGACATATTTTATGGTTTTTTTTTCCATAGAAAATTAATTCAGCTGTCATTGGAATGCATCTGTATGCAAAGGGAAATTAGACAAGTGTTATCCTTAAAGATATTCTATTCTTATAGGGAAGATAAGACGCAGTTATAACATCAGAGAAAAATCCTGTCCGAGGATAGATAGAATGCTGTGTGAGTGTAAAAAGAGATGAACTTCCTTCCCACTTGAGCAACAGGGAATGTGGCAAAATGACAAAGTGGCTATTTGAGCCAACTCTCAAAAGACAGGTAAAATGTAGGCATGTGAGATGAAGGAGAAAGTCATATATGGCCTGGGGTATAGCATGTAAGTGCAACAGTGGGAAGCATGAGATGTGTTTGTAGATCAGGGAGTAGTTTTGCCTGAGAGAATACATTCAGAAAGGTAAGTCAGATCTAGAAGGACCTTTGAGAGCTGTGGGTTCTAGAGATTAAGTGTAAATTTTTGACCAAGAGGGATAATATAAGGAAAGCTGTACTTCAGAAAGCTAACCATGGTTTGAAAAGGCAACTACTGGAGGCTATGAGACAAGCATTCCATTCCTGAATGGAGGCAGAAATAGTAAACATTGAAAAGAAAATTTAAGCAGTGATAGAACCAGGAGTTCAAATGGAAACTAATATTGCATGATTGCACAAAAGAATTCTATGTATTACCAAGTCAATAAATGCTCTGGGATACTATCATACTTGTTTGAATATAATGTGGAACCTAAAATTATTTTGGCTATATGAAGAAAGTCAGTACTTTGGGAGAAATAGGTGAAAAATACAATTGTAGTTCAATGGAAGTTTGAATTTTACTGTGAGCCAGAGTTCACATTTTATAAAGAAGGTTGCATAGACACAATTCTGGCTTTAAAGAGCTCACAGTTTGGCAAAGACGTTCTATTAATTTCTTAAGTTGACATTAAAGTAAAATTAGAGAACCAATATGTTAAACCCTTAGATTAGTAGTTTATTAACAGTGTTAGCTTGCATAATATATATGAATCTTCTTTTCCTTTGGAAATAATATAATTCTGTTCTGAGTAAGGGAGGTTAACTTAGTACTCACAAAAAGTAGACCTAAGTTAATTTTCAGTGTTTTGGACAGACACAAAAGCTATGTATATCATGCATTACTGTAATACCTACTAGGTCAAAAACTAAGCTTTTTAGTTTTTGAGAATTACCAGCTCTTCGTAGAGTTACTTTCTTAAAATCAACCAGAACTGTTGTTGATGTTTTAGGAATTTTTGGATCTTGTGATTTTGTCAGATGCTGATCTGAATTGAATGTGACTAATTATATGTCTTTGATTACTTGTGAAGGAACAAAGATTAGTGAATGAATACAGTTTCTTTATACAGATTCACTCTAAATGTCAAGTTCAAGGGTAATGGTTAGTTAATATAATAAAAGCACCTCTATCTGTTGAAGATTGGGAGCTACTGGATCGGACTTTCAATTCCTATGTCTTACTGTGCTACATCTCAAAGTCTCAATTTTCAGCTCAGTGTGCTTAACCTTTCTCAGTCAAGGTTCCATGAAAATACTAAGCTCTGAGGAAAATGGTTTTAATGACTAATGTCTCAATTCTCCCAAGGGAGAATTCATATGTATTCTTTACCTACAATGATGAGTTAGAGTCAAATTCTCTTCTGTTTGTTTTCCTTGGCGTCCTTTTTTCCCCTCTATTTTCTTATCTCTCATTCACCCACAAGAACTTATGTGAAGTTCTGGACTAGAGTTGGGACCAGAAAATAACTATGGATTGACGTGAGAATTATATATCAAATCCTTCTCATTTGTTGAGTTTAGCTTTATCTTTGATGTTTATATTAATTCTTAAATTATTTCATAGCTAATTCTCAATCACTGAAAGGAAAGTTTGAAAGAATATTTAATTTAGCTAATCCTCTTAAAGTCTATAGACTTCCTCATCATAAGGATTAATGCCTAGAGTACTCTGTACTTAGAGTTTCTTCATATTCTGATTTTTCTTTTGAGCTAAACCAGATGTAGAATCAGGAATCTTGAATTTCAACTCCTCACTGAAGTTTTAGAAAGGGTGTTTCAAGGACTCCTGAGCATTCCCCTTTGGATTCTTCAAAGAGGGTCCAAAATGACCCTTTGTTCATTATACTTATTTTATTTATTTATTTGGTACTGGAATTGAATCCAGAGATGCTTTTACCTCTGAGCCCCATCTCCAACCCACTCCCTATAATTTTATTTTTTGTTTTTAAATTTTGAGGCAGGGTCTCGCTAAGTTGCTTAGAGCCACACCAAGTTGCTGAAGCTGGCCTCGAACTTGTGATCCTCCTGCCTTAACCTCCTGAGTCTCTGGGATTACAGGTGTGTGCCACCGTGCCTGAACTTGATTATACTTTAACCAAGCAGCGTACTGCAACACATTGAATATAAAAGCAAATGAAATAATCAACCTTTATTCTATTAAATGAGATATCAAATGGATTTATACAAGTTTGTTTTGTTACTATAACAAAATGTGGTAGACAACTTTATATAAAAAAGAGCTTTATTCACAGTTCTGGAGTATGGAGCAGGCTTCTGCTCAGTTCTGGTGAGGGCCTCAGGGCACACGGCATCACCCTGCTCTCTCTCTCCTGTGACGTATAATCAAGGGATTCCATGAGAATTACCTTAATCTTATCTAAGGGCAGCACTCCCAAGGTGACCCTATGAGGCTCTACTTACTTTTTCCCACATTTTTTATTGGTATCTCATAGTTGCACATATTGATGGGATTTGTTGTTACATATTCATACATACATACATGCACACAATATAACAATATAATTTGGCTAGTATTACTCCCCAGCACTTACCCCTACCTCCTTATCTCTCATATCCTTGGTCCTTTTACTGTACTGATCTCCCTTTGATTTTTAGGAGATTCACCCCAACCCTTGTTTCCTTTTTCCTTTCTAGCTTCTGCATACAAGAGAAAACATAGGACCCTTAACCTTCTGAGTTTGACTTATTTTGCTTAACATGATAGTTTCTAGTTCCATCCATTTTCCTATAAATGCCATAATTATTTCTTATTTTATGGCTGAATAAAACTCTATTGTGTATATATACCACATTTTCTTCATCCATTCATCTATTGATGAACATCTAGGTTGGTTCCATAGTTTGGCTATTGTGGATTGTGCTGCTAGCAACATGGATATGCATTTATCACTGTAGTAAGATGACTTAATTCTTCAGGGTAAATACTGAAAAGTGATAGACCTGAGTCATATGGTGGTTTCATGCCTAGTCTTTTGAGGGAAGCTCCACTCTTTAAAGATTCCATCACCTCAACATGACCACACTGAGAACAAAGCTACCTACACATAAACCCTGGGTGGACAGAACACATCCAGAACATAGCAGGTTTTATAAAAATGTTAACCAGTGTCATTCTAATCAATATATATATACTTTCTGTTTTGGAAAATAATTATTTTTCATAAAATGTTACTTATTTTACATATAATGACTTTTAAGATACTTTAAAATGAGTTCTAGAAACTAAAACTGAAATAATGTAGTTATTTAATACAGTAAATCATGGTGGATAGAATCTATGTAAACAAAATCTTTTCAGGATCTTCAGCAATTTTTGAAAGTTTAATTGGTTCTTAAAACTAGCAGCCTTTGAAATGACTACCATAATTTGAGAGAAAGAGAATAACAGAACAGAATTTCTATTGTCTTTTTATCTTTTCCAGATAGCCTAGCAAAGAAACCTTGAAGGTTGTCTGTTGAATAGGAATTGATTATGTCTTGTTTTCTGCCCTTTCAATGTATGTGGACATGCCTTGCTTTGCTTGCAATAGAGAAATCTTTGTTCCTTCACACACACACTCCCCCCGCCGCCTTTAATTCCTTCTCTTTCTGTATTTCATCTTTCTTCCCCATAAAGAAGTTCTTATTGGGAGGTTGGCATTTAATAGTAGGACTTTGCAAGTCACAGAAGTGGGCAGAAACTATTTCTAATTCGTTTTATCATTATCATCTATCAGTGGAAGGGGAGATGGAGGTCTGGTGGCCTTTTTTGTGCTTAACATATAAAACTTGCCCAATGTTTAGGTTTGTGAACTATCCATCTATCACAGTAACCGTTGTTGGTATAGCTAGCTCTGCCTCCTGAAAGTTCTGATTCTCTGCTTTGTAGTTTCAAGGTACATTTGTGGCTTTTCTTTTTGTGATTTTTCAAAATGTTACTTAATATATAAATTATATGTTCACAAAATATGTGAATTATTAAAATAAATTATTTATACCATTCTACAGTAAATGAATTTTCAGTAGTTTCTTTGACTGTAAGTTGTGATCACCTGCTATTTTGGAAAGCTGCTTTAACTTGACCATAAATTGAGTCTGATTTTTTTTTTTTTTTAAAGAGAGCATAGCTTTAGTTTTAGGTTGTGGGGCTTAAGAGATCTTGTCTGCTCTATAGTGAAATGATTAAAAACCAAAAAGAGGCAGTTACTATTTTTCTGGGTTTCATAATCTTTTTTAAAAAAATGTGTATATTTGTAGTTGTAGATGGACACATACCTTTATTTTTTTATTTTTATGTGGTGCTGAGGATCAAACCCAGTACCTCACTCGTGCTTGACAAGCACTTTACCACTGAGCTACAACCCCAGCCCTGGACTTCATGATCTTAAGAAAGTTATTTTAACCTGAAGTTTGTTGTCATAAGGAGATGTATTCTGTCTGTCCCATATTTTTTATTCTCGGCTTGTCTGGCACTTGAGTTCCTTGGCTGATGACTGCAATTCTCTTCAGATTTATTTTACAGTAAAGCTTTAAATTTAATAATTAAGTTGAACTGACCTGCACATTGTTGCCCGTGATTTGCATGCTTTTGTGTGAGTATAGTAATTTGTATACAGTTACTTTACTTGTATTTGTGAATTTTTATCAGTTGTAGCTCATGAATTAGAGCAGCATTTTGTGAGATGTTAAACAAAGTTTGGTATCTCTGTGTAAGATGTTTTTATCTTTGTCAAGTATAAAGAGAGGCTTTAATTGAATAGCATCTCTCTTGTCCATTGACGCTAAGAAATGAATTATAGGAACCACTTCTACTCCAGTGGGAACAGTTGTAACACACAGCTGCAGCCATACCTGTTCCACAGTTTCTACAGCTTAATTTTGGACATGTTTTCATGTGTTTATAAAATGTATCACCAGGTTGCCCCCGTCTGTATTCAGCAAAGAGCATGTCCACATGTACATTGGTGCATTGCCTCTGAATTAACATTGGATATTCCTGTTTTTAAAAATTCTAACTAAGGCTAGGTGAGTGTCATTTGCTTGTAATCTCACCTACTCAGGAGGCTGAGGCAAGAGGACTGCAAGTTTGAGGCTAGCCTGGGTAACTTAGTGAGAACCTGTCTCAGAATAAAAAGGGCTAGGAATTTAGCTCAGTGTTAGAAGTGGTGGAGCACCCATGGGTTCAATCCCCAGTACATCCCCTTCACTCTTTCTCTCTCTCTCAACCCCCTCCCCCAAAGGAACAATTCAAAACTTGATTGGGGGGGGTATTCCTTGTGTAGAGAAGGTAAGACAGGGTCAGAAAAATCCATAAGGCAGTATAAATAACTGTGAATGGCATCAAGTGGTAATTAGGAAGCTGAATAAACAAATATAGCATGCTACCCATGTAAAGACACCTAAAACAATTCTTGTATGAAGTAGACCTGCTATTACTTTGAGCATTTTTAGTTTCTGAGATGATTCACATAAGAAGACAGACAATTTCTGTTTTCTGGAAATCCTTCGGGATTATTTTGCTATAATACTGCTATTCATGTAGGAAGAAATAAATTTTATTGATGAGTTTTGCAAATATCATTCTTATCTTTCCTGTGGTAATATTATGCTAAACACAGAATTATTTTTTCTTATTCAGAATTAGAGTCATTGGTCCTCATTGATTTAAACATTTTCTCAAGCCTTCAATTCATACACTCTCACTTTGAAGATATTGACTAGATGAGTGACATGAATGCCCCAGAAATGGGTGTCCCATTCTCTTCTTCAGATTTTGGTGGAATTGACCTTAACATTGCTAGGAAAAAGGTAGAGTAGGTTTTTGTGAACCTATTATGGTGGGTACCAGTAGCCCTCTAATGGTTCTCTATCAGACTTGTTAATGTTGCTTTTGGTTCCTTTATGACCTGGTGTTTTAGCAGTTTTTCACCACTGTGACCAAAAGATCTGACAAGAATAATTTTAGAGAAGGGAAAGTTTATTTGGTGTTCATAGTTTCAGAGGTCTTAGTCCATAGATCGCTGACTGCATTGCTCCAGGTCTGAGATGAGACAGAACATCATGGTGGAAGGGTGTGGAGGATGAACGCAACTCAGAACATGCAATCAGGAGCAGAGAGAGAGAGAGAGCGAGTGCATGAGAGAGTGCCAGTGCACTCCACTCAACCTGCTTACAACCCAGTTAATCCGTATCAGTTTAAGGCTCTCATAACCCATTCATTTCATCTCTGAAAATTCTTGCATTGTCTAACACATGAGCTTTTAGGGGGCACCTTATACCTAAACCATAACACCTGTCATTCCCCCCTCACCCCCCTGACAACTCTGCATTATGTGAACACTCTCAAGTACCTGTGTCCTTGCACTTCCTCTTTATTTTTTTAATATTCTGGGCTTTGTGGTATATGTCTATCACTTCCTTTTTTCAGAACACTTTAAACTGTTAACTTCTGTACTGTTTAAGCAGATTTGATAGTCAAAATTAGTGATGCTAATAAGGGTAGCACTTATTTGCACATAAAAATCAAATTATTTGAAGCATCTCTTGCATCAGGCCATAGACATACATGCTGTTTTTTCAGTTGTAGCCTATAGTCTCATTTATCTAGACTAAAATGTATAAGCAGCTTTTAAGTATGTTTAATATCATAATAATTATAATATTATTTACATAAATAGACATTTGAGTCTCTCTAATTTTGTTCTTAAGAAAGTCACAGTTACTTCACTGTTCCAAAGGGAATTTTTGCTTTTGGGAGCTCTACTTGAATTATATAGCACTTCCTTTTTAAGTAGGTATTTGGCCTTAGTTTGGATAGTGCGTTTTTATTTTCAAGTTTTGTATCCCTGAGAAGAGAAGGTTTTCTGCTGTTTCCACATTGCCAATTAACCCAGCAGTGATATTTCTATCAAAATTTAATTCATTGACATATGAGTTTGAGTCAGTGTTGTTTAAAACATTCCTTCAACATTTCTCATGCATTTCATCTTCTTGTGCATAGTAATTATATGATCCCTCTAGCAGCCCTGTTGAGTCTTGACTTGCTTAAAACAAGTTCACTATAAATTTGTTGGAGAGGAAATGTGGCCTGATTGCTTTTCTTTTCTTTTTAAAAATATTTTTAGTTGAAGGACACAATACCTTTGTTTTATTCATTTATCTTTTGATGTGGTGAGATTCACACATCAATGATGCAAGCATTCTGCCACTGAGCCACAACCCCTGCCCCCACATTGCTTTTCTAAAGGCACTCTCTCCTTTAGCATCACTCCTTGCCCTGCCTTCTGATGGTAATTATGGGAGGTCTTCGGAAAGAATTTTGCCTCCATCCGACTTTCTTCACTCCAAAAAGTAGCTGTGAACTATTCCTCTTCCTTGCTTTTTAACCCCCACCCCCGACCCCAGAAACTCGTGGGATCCCACCCTTTTCGTCCCTTAAGTATTTCAAGTTTAGATTTTTCTGAGTTGTTGCTTTACATTATTTCATAGGAACCTCCACTTTTCACTTTCCTCTCTACATAACTGTTGTTTTAAGAAAAATTCATTTCCCAGATTTTTTTTTTTTTGGAACCAGGGATTGAACTCAGGGGCACTTGGCCACTAAGTCACATCTCCAGCCCTATTTTGTATTTTATTTAGAGACAAGGTCTCACTGAGTTGCTTAGGGCCTCGCTAAGTTGCTGAGGCTGGCTTTGAATTCGAGCTCCTCCTACCTCAGCCTCCCAAGTGCTGGGATTACAGGCGTGCGCCACTGCTCCCAGCCTCCCAGATTTTTGTTTAAGTGTTTTTGATTGTGTATATTTTCCCTGTCCCTTTATTATAAAATTATATACAGATTTATTGACTCTCATGTTTAGTATCTTCCCCCTCCATCTGTATTATTTAGGGGTGTGTGTGTGTGTGTGTGTGTGTGTGTGTGTGTATATATATATATAAATAAAATATGGTGCTTAGAAATACATCTAGTACATAGTATACTACTTCAATGAGTTCTAGTTTAAAATGCATCAATTCTATAAAAACCCAGTTTTAAAAAGTATATCAATTACTTTTTATATGCAAATAATATGATAGTTGCTGGTAATAGGAAGATAAATATGGCACAAATATAACCTTTGGTTTTACCTGAGTTGCAGGTAAAATGGCCCAGACCTGGTTTGTGCCAGTTCTTCCCAAGTCTGGTGAGGCAGACAGATGATTCTAAATAGAAAATGCAGTATAATAATTTAGGAGTCTCATGATAAATTGGAAGGATCTTAGACCCTACAGCTTGGTATTGGGGTTTTATATTATTTCCTTCTGGGCTTTTCCTAGCATTGAAGCACCACCCCTCATATTTCATTTTGTTTTTAAATAAAAATGCATTGTTGCTGTTTTTCTGTCTTATTTCTTGAAAGTGGTCAATAAAAGACTAAGATTTAATGTGGAAAATGAAGAAAGCAAAACATTAAGTCTATAAATTGAACTAAACTACTAAAAATACCATTTAAAACATTGTACTATTTTATGCACAGTTTTCCTGAAAATGAAATGTTTTTCTTAGTAACATTTATTGATTCTTAAGAGCAGGAATATGGTAGTTCAACTTTCTCTTAATTTTTTTACATTCAGCAATCTATGTGATTTCTTTTTTTGGTTTTTTGAGTATACCGATATATCATCTGAACAACGTACCATCATTGTTTGAAATAGTATACCAAAATTTATGACCTACAAATTATAAGGTAATATATTTTTAAAGGAGTAAAGTAATAAAGAAAGATACATATTGTTATGGATATAATTATATTTCAGAGATCGAGTTTATTAATGGTCAGTTTGTAGAAGTTTTTTTAAATGTCCTTTCTGATAGTCCACACCAATAATTTATATTTAATTCTTTTAATAAATCCCATGTAAGGTAAACCCAATTTGATTTTTTAAAATGTTAAACAAAGCTATTCTTTTGATAAAGTTTGACATATTTTTTGAATTTCAGAAAGAAAATTGGACCTCTTTGTCATTTAGACATGAGCTGTCCTGTTTTTAGATAGAGACTGCTTCTTGGCAAGTTCTTTAAAGTATTGTGAATTATTGTGCAGAGAGAAAGAAAAGAACAAGGGCAATGGGGTTTCCATGGGAAAGGAGACAGCTTTAACTAGGACAGTTCTGAGTTTTGATGAACCTGAACCATCCTGAGTGGAAGTATATTCAGAAAAAGAAAAAGAAATACCTTTGGTTTTGATTCCTGCTGGAAAGCAGCCTTGTTGCAGAAAAACTGCTATGCACCTTTTTCACATTACCTCTGGTTATTTGGAAAAGGTATTCTGGTCCTGATTGCAGTCCTTCCAGATTTTTGAGATCACATTGGTATTATTAATGGGGTAACTTCATTCTTTGCTTATGTAAAATTCTCTTGTCAGAAACTGGAGCCAGTTAAGAGTTCTGTCTAGCAAGAACCATTCTTGTTAATAGAATTCTTATTTCCAGCTTAGCCATTTGTTACTCCAGGTAAAATAAATTCTTTCTTGTGATTATAAAGTTGTGTGCTGCTTCTAAATAATTTAAGCAGTGTAGAAAAGCATAGAGAACATAAAAATCCCTAAAATCCTACCATTCAGAGGTAATTATCAATTTAAATATTTTTCATATGAAAAATGGATTTTTTTCAACTTTGTATTGTAAACAAATCTGAGATAACACATCATGGCATGATGCTCTTTTTTTCCCCTCTAACAACTTTAATGAGCTTTACTTGGTTTACCCATTTTCAAGTATTCAGTTTAACGGATTTATTATATTCACAGGGTTGTGCAACCATCCCAATTTTAGAGCATTTTCCTCATGCCAAAAGTAAATCCTTAAGCTATTACCCCTTTTCTTTACTCCATCCCTAATTCCTCCATCCCTCCTAGCCTCTGTTAACCACTCATGTACTTTTTTTCTCTAAAGATTTGCATAATATGGACATTTCATATAAATGCAATCAAGCAGTAAGTGGTCTTTTGTGACTGGCTTCTTGCATTTACTTAGTGTTTTCAAGGTTGACACATTGTACAGCATTTATCATGCATGGCATTTTGAAAAGCAAATCTTAATGAAAAGCATGTATTAGCTGTTTGTGGTGGTACGGCGCCTGTAATTCCAATGTCTCAGGAGATGGGAGGCAGGAAGATCACAAGTTTGAGCCAACCTGGGCAACTTGGATCCTGTCTCAAAATCTTACAAAAAGGGGGTTGGGTAGGCATACAGCTCAGTGGTAAAACACCCGTAAGTTCATTCTCCAATACTGACACACTACACACACACACACACATATATGCTTTCCAAGATTTAATAATGGGCTCTTGTTTAACATTGTATGAATATGGTACATAGTGACAGTAATGACTGAATTTCATTATTTATTTATTTATTTATTTATTTATTTATTTATTTATTTGTTGGTACTGGGGATTGAACCCAGGGCACTTCACCAGTGAGCCACATCCCCAGCCCTATTTTGTATTTTATTTAGAGACAGGATCTCACTGAGTTGCTTAGGACCTTGCTAAGTTGCTGAGGCTGGCTTTGAACTCGTGATCCTCCTGCCTCAGCCTCCCAAGTGCTGGAATTACAGGCATGCGCCACCGCACCCGGCTTAATATTTATTTTTAAATAAAGAGATTATAAGCAAAAAGTCTATAGTTTTTTAAAAGTCAGGGTCTTTAAAACTTTATAAATTGTGTAAAGGAGAACTGTGTAACAGTTCTCTGTGCCAAAATTGAATATAAATAGAGGTGAATGCTTGATGAAATTGTGCAGTCTCTGAGGTTTTTTCCTCTTAGTCCCCAAGCTTAGTTTTCTTGACCAAAATTGTCCTACCTCCTCTGCCTTCATTTCCCCCACCACATCTAAGAGCATTAGTTCAGAGAATTAGAAGCTTCAGATTTGTTTGTGGTTCTTATTCTTTTTTTCTTGTTCTCATATAAAAGTAACAAAAAAGCAGACATGGTCTTTGAAAGTCTTTGTTTTATACTTTTGGAATGAAAATGCCTTTAAATGAGTTTTAGTTCTTTCCACATGGATGCGGGAGTGAAATTGTGTTTCCCTAAAATGATCTGAGGCATCCTCATCATTGAGTATACCTCCCCCAACAGAATTGGGTGCTTTTATCATTTCTCCCCAAAACTTTAATTTTGTAGGCTACCACAGATCTGTTCTTCTCTCTTTGGCCATTCTCATCAATAGTGAAAGAGACTAAAATGAATTCTCTTTCTTGCTCAAATATAAGTTTGGACTTCTTAGCCTAATTTTAATATTGCACTAAAACTTTTTTTCTGTCTCTTCACAGATTCTTCATGTTTCTTAGAAATTTTGGTATTATCCAGTTTTATGTTTATATTTATTTCCTTTCAGATCTTTTGAAGTGACTGATAGGGAAAAAGCTTTGAAGTAGGAACTAAGAACTTCTAGTGAGGCAGGCAAAACAGTTGTCTGGGGATAAATAGTAACTCTGAGTGTTGACTGCCAGAAAGTTCCTGTTGATCCAAAAAGAAGCATGCCAGTTGCCCAAGAGAAAAATCAGAGACAGAAGGGATGTGCATGTGTGAAAACTGCCTTGTGGAGGGAGGGAGGAGCATTTAGCACATTGAAGAGGGGACAGTGTACTGAAGCATAGTGAGCAACTCAGTGTGAATGGGATGAGATAGGCAGAATCACATCCTGTACAGGAAATACTGAGTTTTAGTGTTTACATTAAGAGCAGTGGGAAGCAATTAAAAAGCTTTTGCTGAGAGAAATGATGTGATCTGATTTAGTTAAGTATCACTGGCTGCTGTGGGAAAGGGGACAGATACCAAGATTTGAATAGATATCTTCACTAGGAGATGCTGTTGCCATTGTCTAGGCTGGTGTGGTCTTCATCATTTCTGAGTACATACTATTGTTTGTATATATGTTTGTGTGTGTGTTGGTGTTGACATATATAAAACAAAAATAAAAATAGAAAAAATAGAAGAAATTAAAAGGAATAGAAGTGCTACTATTTTCTTTACTGCCCCAATACATTTTAAACTTATTAGCACTGAACACTACTAAACATGAGGTCATGAAAAAAGAACAATAGCAATGGAGATACTTTGGAGAGAGAAATTAGGAATTTGTATTGACAGGATTTGGAAGGTGGTTAAATGGTAGGACTAAAAATAAGGGGCAAGGAAGGTCTTGTATTTCTAGTTGAGTGCTGGTTAGAGAGTTAACATTCTCTAGTAAGAAGCTAATCATGTTTGTTAAAGTAGCGTTCTATCCAAATGTGGTGTTTTCTTTGAGTATATGCTACAAAAGGCAAGGGAGCATGGTAAGGTGATTTGATGGACAGGTCTTGATCTGTGCTTAATTAGGATGAGGAAGCAGAAAAATTAATGTGGGGACACAGGTTATTCTTGCCTTTTATAACTTTTAGGATATTACAGTATTATAGGCTCTTCAACTTCTAATTGTCTCAAGTTTCTTTAGCTTGAGGCAGAGTCATTCATTCCACAGCTAAAAATAAGTGCTTTACAAAACAGAGGTGGACTGAGGAGCATAAGACTATTGCCTGTGCAGTGTAATAAATGACTAGCAATTTATCAACCATTTAGCCTTCATTGTCATATTTGCTTAGAAAGAAATAAAATGCATTTGAAGCCCTAAGTTGGGGAATAATTACAGAAACAAGAGAGGGGTAAAGCCCAAACATGTATTCAGTTTTGCATAAGATTGAGGGAAAAAATGAGAGTTCTTGGTGATGCCCAATGATCCATTTCTTGATGTAGAGTAAGTTTTTTTTTTTTTAAATAGGGTACATGTTTTGAAAGAAATTTGAAATGATACTTATAGAAGTGTTTCAAAGTTCAGGTTTAAAATGCTGTTTGCTTTGAATAAAATTTAGTATTTGTTTTTCTCACGTCTCCTAGCACAGTGCCCTGGAATATGGTACCTGCTTTTTTTGGTTTTGTTTCGAGGCAGGCAGCCATAGCACTGCGGTGTTTGTCTCCCTTCTTTTCCAGATACCTTAGAACAAACTCAAGCACCTTTGCTTTTACTCCTTTTCAGTCATGAGGGAAATTCCTGGGAGCCTTCTGATGGTCAGAAGTGTGAATGTCACTAATTTGGGTGCTGATTTCAGGTTCACTCACTTAGTAGGCCAGCTTTCCAGAGATTGCAAATCAAATCCAAATCAGTTCTTCAGCAAACCTTATCTCACTTAATGTGCAGAATGAAAGCTGAGATGAGTAATATCACCATTATGAATTGCCTTGGGACTAACTGCTAATAGTAGAAACCTCTGATGTAAAAAGTATGAACGTTCTGGGTCTATTGTAGTAATTATGGTCTACTGTAGTAATTATATGCAGTAATAAAATATAGTAATGCTGATCAAGTCTAAACAACCTGTCATTTTCCCAATACTAACACACTTTTCTAATCTTCTTATGTTTATTTTTGTGCCTCACCCTAATTTATGTCAGCTCTAAGCCTTTATAACATGGCTAACTTAAAGAGAAATGTCCTTTGTTTAGTAAAATGTAAGGTAGATGGATTATAACTGTGCTGAGATCATATTACTGAATTTACTCAACCTGGATAACGAATCTTCTTTCCCATATTTTACCCTTCTCCTCTGATTGAGTGAAGAAGGAGTTAATGGTATCAATATTAAGCAGGAAGTGTGGTTAACCTTATGCATATGATGGAATGAATAATTTAGGATCTTCAGGAAATGCAAACTGCAGTAGAATTCAAGCAACCTTATCAGAACGGAGATCAATATTTTACTTGTTAGTATGAAGTAGAAGTCAGTGGAAAGAAGATGCTTAAAGATACCAAATGCAAGAATGTTTCTTAATCGTTTAAATTGTGAGAAAGATGGAAAGTTCTTGGTTAGAAATGTTTTGTCTTATGCAGTAATAATGGTGTAACTGCATTCTGACAATTGTCAGATGACTTTTTGCTAAAATGATTAGTAATGGAATGTGGCAGTTTCTTTGCTGTCAGAAACAAGATACTCTTTCATATTTTTCTTGTAAGTTTTAAAAAATTGTTCTTATGTGTTTTTCCCTTTAAATATGGATTAAAGGAACTAAAGAATAAGACCTGTAAAGTAGGCATGTTTATTTAATAAAAGTTTTATGGAAGTAGCTGTTTATAAAAATTAGCAAGACAGGATTTTTAAAGCAGTTTCTCTAAACTTATCGAAATGTTTCTAGAATGTTTATCTTCTTTGATATGATGTTATTAGCTTGATAGACATTCTGTATGTATATATATATGTCTGTGGTCTTTCTATATCTTATATCATTATTGTAAATATTGTGCATGCAACTTTAATAATAGATTGGGTGGTT
Organism: Glaucomys volans; assembly: GCA_020662805.1. Lineage (NCBI taxonomy): Eukaryota > Metazoa > Chordata > Mammalia > Rodentia > Sciuridae > Glaucomys > Glaucomys volans. The sequence continues at coordinate 165,252 of JAJEJO010002651.1, forward strand.
GGAAGTATTTAGTAAAGGTGACTTTTTTCAATCTTATTTATTTTATGTTTGCAAATACCTGCTGTATATAATATTTTTAAAGCAAGATTTAATTGGGTTATGTTATCTATTTCTAAAAATGATGAAAAATTCTTGATTTTAGGACATTACAATTTTCAGATGTGCATTCTTTAAATCTAAATTGGTTTGGTTCTGATCCTACTGAAAATTTTTAAATTTAGGAGTTGTATGATTTTTTAAAAAATAGCTTGAGGAAAGTCTAAAGCCATTTTATGTGATTGCCTTTCTGTGATTTTCTTACGCCAATATATTATTAACCCATTAACAGTTTCTTGGTTAATACTGAAGGATAAAGAAAATCTGTGCTGACAGGCATTTGTTTAGGCTTTATAGAAAATTGAGTAAAGTTTTAGATATCACTAATGTAATAGTAAGAAAGTATATTTTACTTTTGTTTTTTCCATCCCAATTTTGAGTATCACCTTAATTTCAGACAAGCTGTTTCCCTTTTCATTAATTATCACCTCCTTTTTGAGTTGTTCCTCCTAAAAAGAATTTACTTCATTGACATTTAAGCTGAATTTGTAATGAAAATGGCCTAAATTAAATGCCTATTTGATGTAGCCACACATTTTTAATACGGCATTTTGTCAAGTATGTATACATACTGAAAAAAGAAGAAACCGCAAAATGTGCTTGGTAAACAATGACTAGTTGATTTTTTTTTTTCTAAAGAGCAAAACAAACAAAGATATTTTGTTAGTGAATATACAACTATTTAATTGCATTAGGCTGCTTATAATGCCATTGATCATTTTCCAAATGGTAGAAATGAGTTAATATGTTAAATTAATCTTAAGTATTTTCCCTAGATTTTTTTTTCCAGATACAATTCTCCTAAATGAGAGGATAGTCCTTATGAAATTAACTCTGATGGCCATAGATATTGACTTCCTGTAATTTATTAACTTGAAAACAATATAATCCTAAAATGCATATTGCCCTCTTTGATTGTATAACTCAGGAAATAATTACTGTAAGCACATCATTTGATCTGTGACTTATTCTAGGATCTTCCACAAATAAGATTACATATAAATTATTTTTAAGAGTTTATGTTAAAGAGGATACGTTTTTATTAAATTACAGAGCTTCCAGGATGAGAATCTAGATAGGACGTATGTATAAATACATTTTGAACATTTCAAAGCACCTTTTAGTTAATGTGAAGTTCTTCAGATGGCCCCGTTGTCCTTTGAAGCTTCTAACACCAAGGTGTCTGTTGCAGCCCAGAGCAAGGTTACTGCTACCCAGGACAGCACTAATTTGCGATGTATTTTCTGTGGTAAGCAACATTATGTTTACATTACTTTTTCAAGCTGTGGTACATACTACTTGCACATTTCCATAACTTTTGTTTTTAGGCCATAGTCTGGTTTGTGGTATTTGGGATATTAGAGCAAGCTGTTTTTATGTTGTGATATTTGTTGTGGTTCATGTAGGTGATTTGGTCAGCTTTTTAGTTGACTTGTTAGTGAGGATTTAGTTAGAATTAGGATTTTAAAACTATTTTTGTCTACCTCTTCCAACACAAATGAGAGGGGGCTTTGTTCATTTTTATTTTTAACTCTCTTGTTTGGGAGCAAACTTTTAACTTAGACTTTAAGGAAAATATATTCATTTTAATATGATTTGAGGTATGTAAATGTACCTTATTCAAAGGAAGGTCTTGCTTAACTTGAATTAATTTTAGGTGTGCATGTTGTAAGAGGCAGATGTAAATTTATTGCTTTAATAGGTTTATTTCTGATTGACAGTCTTTATTCAGCAGTTGAGATCTGTGGCTTAGTGAATTTACTCTTAGTATTTTCTTTCACACTCTCATACACATGTGTACACATGTTATTGTTTGCATGGACAATGTAGGTGTGTCATATAACCATCCCAGATTAGAGTAAATCAAATATGATATAATATGTATATATATAAATTTTCTTATGCAAGGTAGGGAGATAGAGGTTCTTGTCTAAATTCTTTTTATCCCCATTTGATTCTAAAACTATTTTGAAAATCCATGTTACAAAAAGTGACTTAGTTTTTTGAGCTTATACACACATGCACACATACACCCCTTTTTGACTTATGTATACCTTGACTAGCCAGATCTTTTTTTGTGAGAGATAAAGCTTATAAAGTGATATACTGCAAAAAATTGTACTACATGTATGTACCTTTATCCATGTGACTCAGAATTTTTAATGTGGTTCCTCAGTATTACTGATATTGATTCTTAAAGAGAATCATTTTAAAATATATGTACTTACTAGTTTAGGCAAAGAAGCACATTATAAATTAAAAAGAATTCTAATGTACTTCTTAATCATCTAAGTTATTATTTTAGATTTGTTTCAGGTTGACACAGTTAACAGCTGTGAGCCCATTTGTGTGGCTTTTATAAAGTCCCTCTTAAACATTGCTGATTAAGCATTTTATCAGTAACTTTATTTCTGAAATTTCATCTCCTCCTGAGGGTTCTTCCAGGCCATTGAACTAGCCATGAATGATTATTGATACTTTTTTTAATCACAAGTCTCTCCAACTCATTTTTAAAACCTTTCTGCTTAAAAATTTGAGTCCACTTGCAGAATAGCAGTTTATCCAGTTGCAGAGAAAAGATTAATTTGGCCTTAATAAAGGTGATTTTTTTTTAAAAAAACTTTATGATATAATGGTTAAAAAGCAGATTTTCCTCTTTATTGTCTTTAACTGTGAACAAACAATATAGTTACCACTTTGCTAAGTTTAAATTTGATTGTATTGTGTATAATAGGACCATTTATCTTTTAGTCTGGTGTTTTAAAAGAGTCTGTGGCTCAGTGTGAAACTAGATTTGTGAAAATTAAAATGGGACAGTAAGTTGAAATGGCTTCAACCAGAACTCAAAATTGTAGGCAAGACTGAAATGCCACTCCTGTTTCAGAGAGAGATTCTAATCAGATTTCCATCATTTATAGGCTACTGTATAAGTGACATTACCACATTTTCTTTATTAGAAACAATAATTTGCAAACTTGGCTGTATATCTTCTAGCCATTAAGATCAGCCATTGTCTTTGGCTCTGGTTATAAATCAGGGAGAGAGTGAACCCTCAAACAGCTGCTGTTGCTGTTCATGATTGGTAGTTGAAACAAAGCCTTGTTCCTTAATGTTGATTGTTTCTTCTCTCTTTATTTTTCCTAAAAGAGAGCGGTTAACCACTACATGATGCTTGTAAAATACTGTAATTTGCCCCCTAATGTTTATGAAAGTAACCTATTTTGTATTTTATGAGAACACAGATAACCATTTAGGAATATGACCTATGTATAGTAATAATTATATTCTAGAAAATATGGTAGCAGCTGACAACTTTGCCTAATCTTAGTAGTTGTTTCACAGTCGGGGTGCAGTGCTTTTTGTATTATTTACCAGATTCATAATCCATTAGAATGTTTGACAAGAAGGAGAAATGTAATTACCTACCTGTATTTCATAATCTACTTGAAACTTTCGTTTAACATGGTATGTTTACATTAATTTTTAAATGCACATGAATTTCGATGTGCTTGTTTTTGCACCTTGACCATTTTAATGAAGAAGAAACAAACAAATCAAACAAATCAGCCAGATTAAAATACAAACATGAGAAAATACCAGGGGAGGGATTCCTTCTTTCTTCCCCATTTAAGAATGTCCAGAAAGACAAATGGCCCATTATCACAAAGAACCATGTAGCACAGAAATCGAATTGTTCTTGGATCAAATTTCTCACCAATTTAAAAAACTTCAGGGAAGTTTTTCTTTCCTTCTTACGACCAAGAATAAACTGTAGTAAATTGTTTTTTAATCAATGATAGGAACCGCAAGACAGCACCCATATTTTGAAAACCTCCTTTCTAAACAGTTTTACCTTGAATGCTTTTAAAAAGCCTTAAAAAACAGGTTCTGTAAGTTGATTTTTTTTCCCATTCAGTTTTGTGAATTATGTCAGATGTGTTAATTTTTTTAAATCTGTTTAATAAAATCAATAGGATTGAGTTGAAATTTGACGTTTTTCTTCAATTTTTTATATTTTATTTAGATATTGAATTAGTGAACTTAATCCATTAATATTACTGTTGAGATAGGATGTGCCTGATGTGAGCAAAGCTATTGCATTATTTATATAGCCTGAGATTCTCAATTACTCAAACATTATTTTAAAAACTAGTTAAGCCATAATCATCTTGTAAGTTGGCTATGCCACATGCTTGCATTCAGTAGTTTGGGGCAAGTATAACTTCGGATGTGTAAAGTACATCCCTTCCTAGATTTTATGCTTTCTCAAATTTGTCCTCCCACCTGTAAAATGCAAACATGAGTATATGGCCTAATACGACAGTCTTTTTTATATATGTCATTTTGTTAATTTGCAGAGGAACACGTTCTAGGCTGTAGATAATTATTTTCATTTATGCAGATACAAGTGTAATATTGATTTTTAAAAGGTTTTTTGTTGTTGTTACTGATTACATGGAGTTAATATATTTCTGTATTTCCTTTATTTGGTTCTCAAAATTGCAAATTCTTAGGAAATCTAATTAAACATATCCTGGCAGTTGTCATTTAGTTGTTAGAGGGCACATTAAATGATCAGTCTAAAAATATTTGAAAGAGATGAGGGAAAAAAAGTTGGTAGGTAAGTTCAAAGCAAATTAAATGTATTTTCTGTACCTAGGTTACACCATAACTGTATTACATTCCTGATGGATCTTTACCTGTAGTTTTGAAGTCTACTCCACTAATATAAAATAGATATATTATGCTCTTAGCTCATAAATTATAGTATTTGCTTTTATTTACTAATAAAAGCATTTTTTTTTTTTTTACTGATTTTTTATACTAAAGGTTTACAAAAGTCTTTCAGAATCTGTGCTAGGGGCATTTGGTGGCACAGTAGAATTCAGAATATTTATATCATTTATCATATATTACTCTCCAAGAGTAGAAGATAACTATTTCTTGACTATTTTGTTTACTGAACTAGATTTCAAGATTGTTCTAGTTTAACCTTAGGCATTGTGTTTTATATTATGTTCAGCATTTATCTTATTTAATTTTTATATCCAGTACATTAAGATGTCCCATAATTCAGTGGCATTCTATCTAAGATGCTAAGAAGGGATCTGCATTGTACATAATATATGGGAATGGATGGTCATTATTTTCACATGACAGAACCATGTTGTGAATGCAAGTTTCATTTTTTCCTTCTTACCCCAAATGAAAAGTTGTTAAGATTACCTGTGTTGCATTTAAAAATTCAGATAAGGAGGTTAATTTATTATATGGAAGGTTAGCAAATGTTTGTTTTCACCAGTAATGGAAATGCCAGGGCATTAAACAAAAATGACAGCTTAAATTGGGCAAATTTGATAAATGCATTAGCATTCTTCAGTCTAGTAATAAGGTTCTCATGCTCTCTCTCTCCTGTTTTTCATTTCCAGTGTTCTATTTAGGTGAGTTTTTTAATTCTGATTTTTCATTTAAGTTTTCTTTCTCCACTTCATGAATAATTACTCCAAAGAGAATGTCTCATTGTCTTAGAAAATGTCAAGCTTAGGTGCCTCTTCAGATGCTCATTGAACACTTGTTTTACTCAAGCTCTTCATATGTAAATGTTTATTTTCCCCTTATTGTTGATGTTTTCCATTTGTTTCAAGTAAGCCTTCTGGAGATGATGACAGTATTATGTTGCAGTCTTTCATTTGCTGTGTGTTATGTAAAGCTTATATTTTATTTTGCTAGACAAAAAGAAGAACATTTGTAAATATGTGATGGTTTTATGTTATCCTCATGATTTTATCTCCTCTATCCAGCTAGATGTAAAGATAATGTTCATCTGTAATGTTTTCCTCCCTTTATAGGGCCAACATTACCTAGACAAAATTCACAACTACCTGCTCAAGTTCAAAATGGTCCATCCCAAGAAGAATTGGAAATTCAGAGAAGGTAAATTCACAAGTTAATTGTATTTTTTCCTTTCTGTTGCAAAGACCACATTGTGAACATCCTGTTATTGGAAGTAGATTTGTATCTTTTAAGTCAGAACTTTTACTATTAATATTAGTAAGTTTGGGGATCATCATTAATAAGTGACCAGATATTTGTCATGCTGAACACAGAAGATGTTTTAAATTTTCATAACTACTTTTTTGTAAAAGCCATATCCATTGTATGTTTGAAATATTTTTAATACATTTGACAGCCCACAAAATGTCTTTACCCTTCAGTAAGTTTTAGTTGTATAATGTTAAAAAGTAATCTGTGACCAGTATTGGCTTTCACATGGCCACTTTCACAGGAAAGTTGAAATAGTGTTGATTAGTTCTATAAGGCATTGCTGTTGAGATAAGGTTTTTAGTAGGAAAATATAAAATTATTCTGTTTATGACTAAATGCTGGTTGAACAAGTTTGGTTACATTCATATTTCAGTGCTGTCTAAAATTACATTTGAAATTATAGTACAGCCTCATTTAGGTGTAAATTTTTCTGAATTTTCTGCAAGTCTGATTATGAAGTTACATTGTAACAAAATTGTTTTATGAAATTCAGGTAACTAAAATTCAGCTAGGCAAAGTAGAGTACCATTTTTAAATGAAAAGAAAAATTTTAAGAGATTCTGATGTTTTTTATTAAAGGCATGGCACTGAGCTCCACTTAGCTCTAGTGAGGGGACCTGGCTTTGTCACAACATGTTGGGAGCATGTGTGTTAGAAATAGATCACAGGACCAGACAGCAAGCCAGAGGGAGACTCGAGTCCTCTGATCCCTTCTCAGGGCACACCTCCAATTGACCTAAGGACTTCCAATTAGGCCTTGCCTCTTAATGGTGTGTACCGTCTCCCAGTACCACCATACTGGAGACCATGCCTCCAACACATGAATCTTGGTGGGGGCTGGGTGTGCATATTTAAACCATATCCAAACCGCAGTTGGATACTGTAGTTTCCTTTTAACCCTGACTTCTCTGCTGTAGCTGTGATCATTTATTCGAGATACAGACTCATATTTTTAAAGAGAGTAGTGTCATGAACCCATAAGAGAATTTAGTGAAAGCAATGGACCACTGCCCTCCCCATCTAGCCCTTAATCCTTCAGGTAGCTATATAATTACATACAAAAACTTGTGTGCCATTTCAGAATCACACATCCCCTAAATTCCGACAGTGGATCCTCAATGACCATTCCTCTTATAGAGCTCATCCATTTGGATTACCTACTGATACCTCAGTTTAAACTCTTATGATGTCATCTTTAATGTAAATTTCTTCCTCTAATATTTCTTTCATAATTTCATCTGAGAAACACTATAATCATTGTTTATTATGCCTATTCAACTGCACCTTGAAAGCCTTATGATGGATTGATTCTTGACATTCCTCTCACCAATCTCTCCAATGTTTATTCTCTTTACTATCGCTTTGATTTTCTAGTGTGGGTTTTTTTTTTTTTTTTTTTTGGTCTTTAACCTCCAGTTCTTACTACTGCCAGATTAATTTTTCTTAAACTCTTACACATGGCATAGATAACGTCATAGAGTTCAGAAGGGCATAAAATAGGGTGAAGAAAGTACTAAATAAATGTACTCTTCCCCTCATTCTGATCTCCAGAATTAAGTCCTTTTATCCAATTCTGCTTTTTAGTACTGCTGGTAACTTCAAAACACTAAATAGTATCTTTATGTTTTGCTTTTCGAATGATCAAATATATTGATAGTAACAATTAACTCTTCATTCTGAAAAAGGAGGGATTCTTTACTTCCCTTGGCAATTATTGGCAGTTATTATTTTTCATTCTGTCATTCCCCCCCCCCCCAAGGTAGAACCTGTGGCTGGGAATGTAACTAACTGATAGAACACTTGCCTGGCATATGGGAAGCCCTGGGTTTAATCCTCAGTACCCTCAAATAAATAAATAAAAACAAACAAATTACTCAAGTAGAAACCTGTGTTTTAACTTTAGATGATACCTATTAATTACTCTATAAGAGGAGCACAGTCATTCCACATGGTTTCTTAATCCTTCTTATCTCCCTATTTCATCATCTGATTTTACAGCCGTATCATTTTTTAATTATTTTCCAGGTTTATGCTATTGTAGTTTTTATAACTGACAGTAAATCTTTGTCTTTATGTATATAAATGATCATTTTTCCCCTTTCTTATTAGCCATTGTAGTCTGAGTTTTTACAAAGATGTGACTAGACCATTGTTCCAATATATAGCTCAATACTTGGTGTATTTGAGGACTCATCTACACGCTTAAGAATTTTTAAAAATGTATTGCTTTCATCATTTCTTTCTCATTTTTGTTTCTGGGTTGTTTATTTTTTCTTGTTCTGTTTATTTTGTTCTCCTACTGGTCAAATCCTAGACCTTTTGGGTTATCTTCTTAGGATACTTACCATTTCTCATTTCCTACCTATTTTTGTTTTGTATTCTTGGCAGTTTTCTTAACCTTGTATTCTGGACCAGCAGTATTCAGTAGAGCCTATATGTGAAATCACTTTTTTTTTCCTAGTAGACATACTAATAAAAGTAAAAAATACAAGTGAAATCCACTGTATCAGAAATAATACCATGTCAATGTGAAATAAGTATAAAATTATTCACATTTTACATTCTGTTTTTCATATTGATTCATCAAAATTCAGTATTTTACACTTAAAGCACATTTCTGTTTAGACTAAACACATTTCAAGTGTTCAGTACCTACATATGGCTCATGGGGACCTAATTGAACATCACAGTCTTATCTCTTTCATTGAAATTTTGATTTTCAAGGTCTTTTTTTTGTTTTGTTTTTTGAACTTGTTCCTTGTTCATTACATTGTGTACTGAATTTATGGCTATACCTTCAGTGACTCTTGTTTCTGTTTTTTTGCTTGAATTGTCTTCCTCCTAAAACACTGTGTTTAGTTGTTCTCAAGTATCTGGCCATCCTTAGTGGTCTGTTTATATCCTAAAGAGAATTAGAGTAAATGATACCAGTACTTGGCTTAGGTTTCCTGTTGCATTGAGGAGGTCAGACTCTACTTAGTAGCATTCTTCTGTGGCTGAGAGGTCTGTGAAAGTGGACAGAGCAAGTAGACTTGACAAGCTGTCCTTGAGGATGTCAAGGAGAGCAACCAGGCCTCAGGGTCCCACAAATGCTGAGCTATCTTTAGTTCCCTAGAAGCCTAGCTTATCTGAGGCTTCTTGTTCCATTCCTTTAGAGGATACTCTTCTGTGGTAATGCTGTTCTATCCACTGAGCTAGGGTTGGGGGGTGAGGGTAGCCAGTACTGTTGTTCTGAGTGCTTAGAATATATTGGGGGATGGGGGAGGGCAGAAAACCTTAACCTAATCAGACAATAAACATGACATAGAAGAGTAGGAGATGATAAGTGCTTTGGGGGGAAAATAGAGCAACGGGGATTATATATTATACAGAGGCACGGGGAAGTTCTGGAATTTTTAAAAGATTGGCCAGGATAGATCTTAGTGAGATGAAAGAAAGGAAGGACTTAGCTAAGCAGATACTATGTAAGTGGATTGTATTGATAGGTGGTTAATATGAGGGAGTAGTTAGTGCAGTGGCCTGAGGGCAAGATTGTGCTTGTGTGTACAAGGGAGAAAAGAAGACCACAGAGGTTGGATCAGAGAGACCACAAATGGAAGAGGGGAGCAATAAGTGATGAAGATGTGGGGCGCCATGGGGCACACAGATCATGTAGGACATTGCTGGGTATTATAAAGAATTTAACTTTTATTCTGAAAGAAATGAAGAATGACCGGATGGTTTGGAGCATAAGAATGATCTGACAATATTTTAACAGAATCAGACAATTGGAGGCAGGTGCAGGATTGTTTAAGTAGCTCAACAAGAAGCTGTTGAAGTCAATAAGGCGAGGAATAGTGATGGTTTCCATCCGGTAATAGAGGTGTGAAAAGTCATACTTTGATTGTATTGATGAGTGGGTAATAAGAGAGGGAAAGGGGTTGACATTTTTAGGCTAAGGTGGAGTTGGCATTAGCTGAGATAGGAAAGACTGTGAGTAGAGTGGGTTTTGTTGGAGGATGTCAGGGATGAATGTTGAGGATGTGAGATTGAGAGATTTATTGGGCATCCAAGTAAAGATGCTGAATAGGTGCACTAGTCTGTAGGAGACTAGGAAGGAAGTCTAGACATAACAACTTATTCTTACTTCTGTCTTCTAGAAATTTATGATAAATTTACTGTACTAATGACAGTCCTCAGTTTTCTACTTTGTTATAGTTACATTTATACACATTTTTATGATTCTAGAATTTAAGGCTAATTTTGAAGGAGAGGGTAAGATTGTTTGACTGCTCATTCTGCCAGCCTAATAAGGGTCTGAACACTTTGTCTTGTTGCCTCCCTGCTCAGCATTCCTATGCTTATGTCTGGGGTTGATTGTTTTTTTTGTTTGTTTTTTGGGTTTTTTTGCCTAACAATTAGGATCCTGCTCTGTGCATCTCTCTGATTTCTCATGACACTCTGTCTATACATCATACTCATTTTTCCATGTATACTCTGTGTGTAGCATTTGCCTCTTCTGCCATGCCCTCCTCATCCATTCTGTGTTGTCCTTTTCCATAGACTCTTCTCCAAACACACACTGATATCATTCTTTTTAAAATTTCTGTAACTTAAGTAACACACAGTTTTATATTTTCTTCTGAAATAAGGTAAAAAAAAAAAAATAGCAATAATTAACTTAGTAGATCAGCAAACCTTTAAAACTAAGCCAGGCCAGGGAGGAGAAGGAATAAGCTTTTGTGGTGCCTGTTGATAAGCAAGCCACTTCACAGTGGTAAAAGCAGGGTGATTGCTAAAAATCTTCATAGGAAGTGTGTAGGTACCCAGATTTCCTCCACCACATATAAAAAGGAGATTGCAGACTCATTCTTACATGGGTTGAGCTAAAGACTCTCTCATTCAGTGCTGTTCATTGGAAACATGATGAACAGCACATGTGATTTAAAATTTTCCAGGGACCACATTTTTAAAAATGGAAAAGAAACAAGTAAAATGAATTCCAATAATACACTTAACTCTGTATATCAAACATTATCATTTTAATAGATCATCTATACAAAAATTTTAGAGATTTTACATTATCCTTTTTTGTACCCATTTTGTAGATCTTCAAAAACAGGTGCAGATTTTTATACATAAAACACATCTCAGTTCAAACTGGGCCTGTTACAGGTGTTCAGTCATGTGGCACTATCTATTAGAAAGCGCAGCAGACTAGACCAGGGGTTGGCAGACGGTAGCTTCCTGGCAGATTGGCCTTGTAGCCTGTTTATATAGCTGAGAGTTAAACATAGCTTTTTCATTTTACTTTAGAAAAAAATATATTAAGAAAAAACTGGTTAGGAAAAAAAAAATAGAATTTTTTAAAAAAGGATGAATTGTGGTGATATAGCTCAGTGATAAAGTACTTGCTTAGCATACTTAAGGCCTTGGGTTTGATTCCCAGCACTGAAAGGAAAGATAAATAAATAAATAAAAGCTTCAGAGATACTAATCTGGCCCCTTACAGAAAAAGTTTGCCAAGCCCTGGTCTAGACCAAGGTATATGAGGCACAGCTGTGAGGGTATGGGATGAGGTACCAGTTGAAAAGAGAGATTAAGTGAAAGTTGGCCAAGTTCTCTTTCCCTTACTCAGCTCCTAGACAGAGGTACCCAGACCTTAGAGCCAAGGCAAGAAACTAAAATTCTTGTTTGGGCAAACCACCTTTGGCCAAAGAGAAAAGACAGAGATGTTGACACTCAAGTGAATAATTTACATAAGGGCTTCTGATGAACTTTAATGCTAATTCTGAATACAAATGGACAGTCTAGGATCATTAAAAACTTGAGGACAACTTGTATAACATGAAGACAGACTAAAACAAACAGGATTGACTTTGTATGAAATAGATGCAGGAAGTAGATGAAAAACTTAAAAATGTATTATTACAACTTCAGAGGATTAAGAATATATTTCATTTGTGAAACAAAAATTGGTAGTTATTTTTTAAACTTTATTTAGATGTCGATAGACCTTTATTTTTTATTCATTTATTTATATGTGGTGCTGAGAATTGAATCTAGTGTCTCACACATACTAGGCAAGTGGTCTACCACTGAGCTACAACCCCAGCCCAGTAGTCATTTTTAAAAGAATCAATTAAAAAAAAGATAACTGGATATTTTTTTAAAGAGTCATTAATATTTTAAAAACAGAAACTTTTGAGAAGTATATGAGAAAGAAAGTAAGAATATCATAGTAGGTGGTTCCAATAATGAGTTCTGGGGTAGAAGCAGGAAAACACAAATGTGAGGAGGTTAATCTCCAAATAAATAACTTTAAAAAACCTACCAGAACTCAATGATTTGATTATCTAGGTCAGAAGTCTACAGATTTTTTTGGTGAAGATCCAGATAGATTAGGCCTTAAGGATCCATAAATTCTCTATGGCATTTGCTCAACTCTTATTTTGTAGCTTGCTAAAGATAAGATGTAAATAAGTAGATGTTGACAAATTGAAAAGGCTCGCCAAGTGCCCAGCCCAGCAGGTGTGGAAAAACATAAAATAACCCATCACTGGGACATATCACTGTAGAGAGTTAGAATACTACAATAAAAAGATTTCAGAAGCCTGGGGAAGGAGATGAAAGAATCCCAAGAGAAACTCTGTTCTAAAACCTTCTTCTCTGCATTATTTCCTAGGAAGCTATTGAAAGTTGTGTTCTGTTAAAATGAGAATGTAAACCATGAGTGATGAAACCCTGTTAGGGCCAAGAAGTAGGGCTGGGGATGTAGTTCTGTGGTAGACCACTTGCCTTAGCATGTGTGAGGCCCTGGGTTCAATCCCCAGCGCCCCAGCATCCCCCCGCCCAAAGATAGGGGAGATTCATCCTCTTAGGAAAGAGAGCCAGATCCCCAGCCATTTTGAGACAGGATCTCACACAGTTGATTAGGGCCTCACTAAGTTGCTGAGGCTGGGTTTGAACTTACAATCCTCCTGCCTCAGCCTTCTAAGTTGCTGGGATAACAGGTGTGCACCACTGTGCCCCACGAGTAGTTGGCTTTTAAAGGAGACAAATCAGAAGTGGTGAGGGTTGTAAGATTATTATTTTATTATAAGCCTTGTAATACTGTTTGAATTTTTAAGCTAGGTATTACTTCCATAAGTTTTTTATTTTTAATAAGAATAAAGAATTTATAAATGTTTACTTTAGATGTCAAACCTGATTTATTTAAAAGCTCTAGTATAATAATATACAATAGTATTGTTTTTTATTCACATTTGTATCATTTATTAAACCAGTTTTTGCTTTCTACTCATATTATTGATATTTGGCTTCCTTGACTGTGATGGAAAAATATATTCTAAGAAACATGAGTCAGTCCTATGTTAGTCTCAACATAGAATGTAATTTAGTTAATATCTATAAATAGTTTACAAATCACTGCTACTATCTGAAAGTTATAAAAGGGGAATACTAGTCCCAGTACAGAACCAAGGAGTCACAGCAATGAAAGTATATAACCCTCCCAATAGCCTTCAGAGGCAGGATGGACCAAAAGTTGACCGACTTCTATTGTAAGTATTGGATTGTCTCAGGAGCTTTGTTAAGACTGAAACCATCTGGTTTTGTTTTCTCCATTTTTTAATTTTGTTTACTGCTAAAGAAGTGAAATGCTCAGTCACATATTTACTATCAAAACATATCTGTGTACTTTTATTTTTTGACAAATGTCATTAACATCAATGTTATTAAATGTTACCAATTCATAATGTTTTTCCTAGTCCAAACTCCTACTTCATTATGTCAGTTGAAATTCCTCTACCTTTACCTAACAGTATTCATTATAGGTAAAGCCAGATGAATTTGTATTTTGAAATTTATTATTTAACATGTTTCAAAAGAATATGTCTTTGAGGCAATATAAACTACGTGTGTGTGCATGTGTGCTAGCAATCTCATTGCTGGCCAGTGTTTTGTGCATCTCTTTACATTTGAAGATAGCTCTTTTGGAGAGAAATATTTTAGTGGTGGGGAGGAATCTCGGTTTGATTATTTTTACATGCTTTAATATTTATAATGATGGTCATTTGCATTTAATTATTTTTGGGAAAAAAGTTATATTGTTTTCTCAAAAACTTTCAAATTATTGAAAATTCATATTCTAACTTAAATTAGCCTGTCAGAATTACTCCATAGTTCAGAATCAGGGCACTTGTACTTCTTCAGAATCTTGAGAGGATTCCATTATGCCTAAAGAAAATAGTCATGTAGACGGAGCTCTAGGAAGTTGAGCCACATGGATTACCAGTATGGGAACTGGCAGTGATAATTGTGAGAAAAGCAAGGTTTATAAATTTCAGAGTTCCCCTAAAAAGATATATAACTCTCTTGATTTGGAGGTTAAAAACCTTAAAGTCAACTTTATAACTCATCTGATTTAGGAGGGAACTGCTTGACACACTTTTTAGGGAATTTTACTTAGGTGTATTTTCAGCGAGCAGGCTAAAAATTAGCTAAAGTTATTGAACACATTCCTTTCTTTAAAACAATCTTCTGCAGATGTATGAATTACATATTTGATTCATTTAACTTCGAAGTATTCTCTGGCATTGTTCCCTTCTTCCCCTCCCCTCCTCTTCTTTCTTCTTTCTTTCTTTTCTTTTTTTTTTGCACCAGGAATTGAAACCAGGGTACTTAGCCACTGAGCCACATCCCCTTTTTGTATTTTATTTTGAGATGGGGGTCTCACTAGATTGCTTACAGTCTCACTAAGTTTTTGAGGCTGGCTTTAAACCTATGATCCTCCCGCCTCAGCCTCCTAAGCTGCTGGAATTATAGTCATGCACCACTATGCCTGGCCTCTTTCTTTTATAAGTAAATACTCTCTTATATAAACTGAAAGCCCTAGAATGTTGTGGCATGTCGAATAGTCTCTTTTTAAAATCATTACACCCTTGTCATAAATGTAGTTATTCAATAATTGTTCCAAATTTGCCTCACCCACACCGGACCTTCTACCTAAAATTTAACCTTACTTTTTGTGTTAGAAATGCTGTATGGCTTGGAGAAAGAACCATTAACTTGGGGGTTAAAAAACAACAACTAACAATTAGAATAAGAAATGAAATGCAGTCAGAATACTGTGTGGTTCAGCTGTGAACAGTACTTACATTATTATAGTAATTATAATAATTATATGCTTAATATTGTATGCTTACATAATTATAATAAAATATTAATATTCCTGAATATTGATGTAGTCAAACTGTTTTCCCATGTGGAAAGTATCTTGCCATTAGAAGAAAGTAGATAGCTAAAGTTAAAACACGAACAGTTAAAAAGAGTAGTAAATGGGTAGGAGGACTAGAGTAGTGAATTGCTTTTTTTTTTCCCTATTATAAATGGATTTTGTTTCATTTTTTAATTTTACAGACTGCATTTTGATAAATTGCTGGTTTTTGTTATAAGCTTCAAAAGCTATGTATTTTGATACAGATGAATGTTGTTGTTGTTGGTTTTGGGATGGTACTGGGGATGGAACCCAGGCCTTGTACATGCTAGACAAGCACTCTATCACTGAGCTTCATCCACAACCCTATTTTGATACAGTGAAGACAGAGACAGTAAAACGAACTAAAAACTTGGATTTTTAATTAACCCCGGTTGAGTGTTTTTCATTAGATGCAGATTGCTACACACACACATATGCACACACACACAAAAAAACTTTAAAAAAAAAATACTGGGAGCTGGGTTTGTGGCTCACATGGTAGAGCCCTTGCCTGACACATGCAAGGCACTGGGTTCAATCCTCAGTACCACATAAAAATAAATGAAATAAAAGGTATTGTGTCCATCTACAACTGAAGAAAAAAAAAAAATAAAGAACAAAACCAAAACATTCTTCTGATGCATCTTATTTCTTGATGTTGTCCCTACACTGATAATGTTATCGCTCTACATCTTTGACTGCCAGTTATTTATCAGATAGCATAATGAAGTCAGTACTATATCCTGAAAATCTGATATTATTTTTATTTGTATCCTAACTACTTATAAGAAACACTACCATAGGTTTTTTCTTCTTTTTCTTCTCCTTGCAATCATTGTTAAGATCATAGAGGTGGGGGTGTTTTTGTAGACAGCTAGGATTGATTTACCTGTCAAGTAGAGTTTCTCTTGTTTTATGACCAGCTTAGGAAACATGGAAGGGAGAGAATTTTGGAAAGGTTTTATTGGTTTATTGATAATTGCTAGGAGGAACAAAGGTAGCATACTTGTTCTTTAGTTTAACTTTGCCTCTTATTAGATAGAACCCAACAAGTTTATTAGTCCAGAGAACATTCCAGTTTGAAATTCCCAAATAATAATTATTATTAAAGTTCACATTTATTGAATGTTATGCTCCAGGTGCAAAGAGCTTTTAAAATATTACCTCTTTTAATCTCCCCTGCAATACTATGAACTGTATGTGTAAGATGAGGATAACTTGTTTTTTTAAAAAGGGGAGGGTTAATTAATGGGCACAACTTTTCCTAAAGGTAATTGGGAAACGTATTAAAAATCTTAAAATTTTATTAATTTTTTTGTTTTTTTGGGGGGGGGTACCTGAGATTGAATCCAAGGGCACTTAATCACTCGGCCACATCCCCAGTCACTCTCCCCCCACGTGTTTGTTTTTTTGTTTTTTGGGTTTTTTATTTTTTTTATTTTTTAAAGATAGGGCCTTACTAAGTTGCTGAGGCTGGTCTTGAACTTATGATCCTCTTGCTTCAGCCTCCCAAGCTACTGGAATTACAGGCAGATGCCACTGCACCTAGCCAACATCTTAAATTTGTACTTTTCCTCTTAGCAAATTGGTGTGTCAGTATTGGTCTTATAGAAGCAGTTGGAAGAGGATTCAAAGATGGAGATAACTTTGTTGCTGTATTAGTAATGGTACTAGGATAACTTAAATCCTACTGTGAGAGACTGTTTCATCTTTGGGAGAACTAAACAGTGAACATCATGGACTCTTGGAGAATAAAGTTGCCAAACTCAGTGCCTTATGATAACTTTCACAATATGTTAAGTGAGAGAAAAGAAAGCAGATTTCAGAGTAGTAGGGAAATAGAATTCTAATTATTTAGTTTTTAAAGCTGATGGAAGGGTGAGAGAGAGAGTGCATGTGTACAGAATGTAAATGTTAATTATAGTTGCCTCTGCATGTGAGATTTTAATGATTTAAATTTATTTCTTTACTTCTTACTTAACTTTTTTAAATTCAGCAAATGTTTATTTAACTAATTTGGTTTCTGAAATGTTCATGTATTTCTTGTACAGTTAAAATTTGATGGTATTTTTGAGAAAAAAAATGGTAATTTCACAACTTTTTTTTCCCCACTAAATAATTAAATCAGTGACTTGACTTTTAAAGTGACATGTTCAGTTATATGGAAAATTCACTTATGTGTAATACTTAATTCATAAAAAGTACAAAATAAAATAAGACTTTAGGGCAAAGTGCTGAAGCAGTCTGCCAATATAATCCTAATAAGAAGAATTATTTTCATTTGTATGAAATTTAAGTCATCTCTAAGGTAGCATTTCTTCATGTGGAGGAAAGATGTTGATCACATACTCTACATTGCTTTTATTTGAATCAGAAATGAAGTAAACATCAGTTTTAGTTAAAAGTAGCCATGGATGCATATTTTTAATTTTGTTTTGTTTTGTTTTTAATTTCAGGCAACTGCAAGAACAGCAACGACAGAAGGAGATGGAAAGGGAAAGGCTGGAGAGAGAAAGAATGGAAAGGGAAAGGTTAGAGAGAGAGAGGCTGGAGAGGGAGCGGCTGGAACAAGAGCAGCTGGAGAGAGAAAGGCAAGAACGGGACCGGCAGGAGCGCCTGGAGAGGGAGAGGCTAGAGCGCCTGGAACGGGAAAGGCAAGAAAGGGAACGACAAGAGCAGTTGGAAAGGGAACAGTTGGAATGGGAGAGAGAGCGCAGAGTATCAAATGCTGGTAAGGAGTTTACAGATTGTTTTGTGTTCTTGCATCCAAGCTTGGATGTGGTTCTGTGCAATCTTACATTAGGATATTTTACATGTGAGATGCTTAGCATTGAGCAATACAGTTTGAAAGTATGAAAAACATGCCTCAGTTACTGCTTTAACCTTTTCTTTTTATTACTCTTACTGCTTAGATACTTACAGAAAGCTCTTGGAAATTTTTATTCTGGCATTCTAAATCTTCTAACCTCCTTATAAATTGGCTATTAAAGTATGAGTGTTTTTATGAAAAGTTTTGTATAAAGGCTGAATTTGGAAGATCTTTCCCTCACGAAATTGCTCAACTCATCTCAAATAATGTTCCTAGTTTTATAATACCATGCAGTAAGACATTTGGGCCAGGTGTGTAGCGTGCACCTATAATCCCAGCCAATCAGGAGGCTAAGGCAGGGAATATCACCAGTTCAAAGCCAACATTGACAAGTTAAAAATACCCCATCTCAAAATGCAAAGGTCTTGGGATATAGTTCAGTGGTAAAGCACCCTTGGGTTCAATCCCGTTATCCCATGCCCTGCCAAAAAAAGAAACTATCCTAATGGTAGTCTAAAGTTTTTGAAGAAGGAATTAAAGCAGTAAATGAAAATATTCTAAAACTGACTAGTTATTTAAATATATTTTTTAGTATTTCTAAAAATTAGTGAAAATTACTAAATTTGATGGAATTTTTGGAGACCTAAGATTGAGATATAGCTGAAAGTCCAAGGTATAATAACATTCATTGTAAGAATTTTAATTCAGTATGGCCTACATCAAAAATCCCAATGTGGGTTGGTTAAACATTGGTTGGTTCGTTTATTGTTTAAGTTAAAGTCATTTGTTTTTAACTGCCTAATTATTTTTTGGAGTTTTGGCTGCCAAAACAAAATTTATACAAATAATCATTGAATTAGGAGGTTCCTCACCCTTTGTAGTAAATATTTTGCCAGTCTTGCTATTTGTCATTTTTTTAAAAAAGCAAACCAAATTCTGTTTGTGGATCTAATCATGTAATTTTAATGTCCTTTTTGTGGACTAAATAATAAAAATTAAGACTGCAATATCCTTTTCTTATAAAGAATAAATTCATCAATTTAATTTATTAATCTACTTAACAGAGAAAAGAAAACTTCATCCTTTTTTGGATCTTAAAATGTATAAGTTAAAATTTTCTTGGGTGAAAACTGTTATTTGTATATGTGCCTAATTCTCTGGTACTAACTGTAGTCTACATTTATACATTTTGTCTGATTGCTGGTTTCGTGGCTTCACTAGCTCCCTTTTTCTCTC
Organism: Glaucomys volans; assembly: GCA_020662805.1. Lineage (NCBI taxonomy): Eukaryota > Metazoa > Chordata > Mammalia > Rodentia > Sciuridae > Glaucomys > Glaucomys volans. Next base: position 184,676 of record JAJEJO010002651.1, read on the forward strand.
TTCTTTTTTATCCTGTCTTTTGCTGCTGCTTTCCACCTTCTGTCCAGCTCCATCTTCAGACAGCTCCCTGTATAATGCTCCACTTCCTGAGTATTCCAGTTGCCAGCCTCCTTCAGCACCTCCTCCATCATATGCTAAAGTCATCTCAGCTCCAGTGTCAGATGCCACTCCTGATTACGCTGTAGTGACTGCTTTGCCACCTACTTCCACACCCCCTACACCACCAATGCGACACTCAGCGACACGTTTTGCAACATCTTTAGGTTCAGCCTTCCACCCAGTTCTTCCCCATTATGCAACAGTTCCTCGTCCTCTGAACAAAAACTCTCGACCTTCTTCTCCTGTGAACACACCCTCTTCTCAGTCTCCAGCTGCGAAGCCCTGTGCCTGGTCTACTTCCAATTTCTCGCCCCTCCCTCCATCTCCTCCAATAATGATTAGCAGTCCCCCCGGCAAAGCTACTGGCCCAAGACCTGTCCTCCCCGTTTGTGTTTCTTCTCCTGTGCCCCAAATGCCTCCATCACCAACAGCACCCAATGGGCTGCTGGACTCAATAGCATACCCAGTGTCTCCACCGCCTACCTCAGGGCCAGCAGCGCCACCGCCGCCGCCGCCTCCACTGCCTTCCCTCGCATCACTCTCACACTGTGGATCTCAAGCTTCTCCTCCTCCAAGCACCCCTATTGCCTCAACTCCCTCATCCAAGCCCAGTGTTCTCCCTTCTCCCTCTGCAGCTGCCCCTGCCTCTGTGGAGACTCCTCTAAACTCTGTGCTGGGAGACTCCTCTGCTTCTGAGCCAGGCTTACAGGCAGCCTCTCAGCCGGCCGAGACTCCAGCCCAGCAGGGTAAGGCCTTCATTATTGCTGCTAACAACTAATCACTTGAAAGTATTGCATAGCAACAAATATAACTGCCCAGAAGAAAGGGTAGGGTGGTTTTAATAATTGATCATCTGTATCATGTGACTTCTTTTAATTTGAAAAATTAAAGGTAAAAGAAATTTTTGTTTATTCTATTGGAGTAGTTGTATTGGGGTGATTAATGGGGAATTCCCACATTGAGCTAGGTTTTGGTATCGTAAAAAAGGTGTTTTCTAGTATTTACATTTCACTGGGAAGACTTAACTTGACCCTTTTGATCTACCACACCAAAAATATGATTTACATTGTTTCCAACTACTTTCTGAGACAGATTTATTTAGTGTCCAAGTGTAGTCATAAGATAAACCATCTTGGAGCTTCCCCTGGAGCAGTTTCGTTCCTGGGCCCTTTTCATGTTGGCCTCTCCTGTGTTTGACTTCCCTTATTGGACTTTCAGGATCTCATCTCAAAGGCCAAAACAACTCTGTACTTCACATTCTATATTATTTAATTATTTCTGAGAGTTACTTTGAGATTTTAAATTCCCTTCAGTGATTTTCACCTCTAACTACATATGGGATTTAAATATAGAATATTTTTAAGATACTGAAGGCTAGTACTCACTTCTCATTCATTTTCTTAGTCCAATCACTTTGTCTATAAACAATACATATCTGACTTCATTATAGTAGGTAGAACACACTATCTTAACACCTAAATTTATATAGGTTGTTCGGATTTGCTATTTCACATAGTACTACCTACCACCATAAATACTTTTTTGGGGCTGCTTATCTCTCCCAAATTTTACAAGCATTTATTTTACTTGTTTTCCCAATTCTGATGGGGGAAATTTTTAATTAGATGATCCATTGCATAGTTCTATTTCTCAGGGTCTGACATTAGAGTAAGTAGTTACATGTATACTTTGTCTTTATATTTTAGTGTCTTTTAAAAACCAATCTAGTCTTTAAACTTTGTAATAAATTGAATCCCAAGTGTACCAAGTACTTGAGTCAACTTAATTTAACATGGCATTCTATATACCTAAACATGAAAAATATTATTTGACTTTGTTGTTGATGATCTGTCTTTAACATTTCTTCCTTGCAGGTGTTGTCTTGGGACCACCTGCACCCCCACCTCCCCCACCACTCCCACCATGTCCTGCTCAGGCCTCAGCACTTCCTCCCCCCCCAGGACCCCCTCCTCCACCTCCACTGCCATCCTCCGGCCCTCCACCACCCCCTCCTCCTCCCCCACTTCCTAATCAAGTGCCCCCTCCTCCACCACCACCTCCTGCCCCTCCCCTCCCTGCATCTGGATTTTTCTCGGGATCTGTGTCAGAAGACAATCGCCCTTTAACTGGACTTGCAGCTGCAATTGCTGGAGCAAAACTTAGGAAAGTGTCACGGGTAAATGTTTCCAAATTACTGTACTTTTTTACATGTGTATCTTATTCTTTCTAAATATCTAAAATACTGGATATATTATTCTAATTTTATAAAGCTTGTGTTATTAACTTCATTGATTTAAAAATCAGAATTGTTAAAATTTACAGAAAAGTTGTAAGAGTAGCATAAAAGATTTCTGTGAACCCATCATCTGTATTTGTAGATTAACATTTTATCAATATTTTCTTTTTGTGTGTTTCCTTCTATACACACATTATTTTTACCTGAATGATTTGAGAGTAGACAGAAACATCATGCCCGTTTCACTAAATATTTCATTGTGTATTTTGTAAAAACAAGGGCATTCACCTACGTGACCATAGTGTAATTACCAAATCAGAAAATTTTACATTGATAGAGTATGACAGTCCACAGATGTATCCAGATTTATTTTAGTCTGTGACAGTTCATCAATCTTTCTTTTCAAAATTCTTGACATTTTTTGAAGTTTTGTTTTTTCTTTTGTTTTTTTAAATTGTGTATGTTTTCTAGATGACCTTCCATTTTGGCTTATTTGAATTTTCCTCAATGTCACATTCAGGGTGCAAAAAATACCAACAAGGTTAATGGTCTTCTCAGTATATTGTACAGGAAGATGTGATATTGTTTCATCCCATTATTAGTAATGTTAACTTCGATAAAATTCCCATTCATATATAAATTAGTACTATTCACTTTATTGATTCTTAAGGTATAAAAAATAATATTTAAATAGTTTTTTAAAATTAATGCTGACCTTCCTTCTATTTTTAATATAATATATTCATAAACATGATTGTCTAACAGGAAATTATTGTGTGTATGTATTCTTTCTCATTAAGATGGAGGATGCCTCTTTCCCAAGTGGAGGTAGTACTATTGGTGTGAACTCGGTCTCATCCAAAACAGATACAGGTCGTGGAAATGGACCCCTTCCTTTAGGGGGTAGTGGTTTAATGGAAGAAATGAGTGCCCTGCTGGCCAGGAGGTGAGAAATTTTATTATAGTGGATATGTCCAGAATCAAGAGGAATTTGTTAATTTTATTCTGGAGATAACTAGAGTCAATTCTTCCCTCTTAGAGAAAAGGAGTTTTTATACTAAGTTAGATGATTTTTAAAAAAATCCAATTTGCTGTCTTTGTAGGAGAAGAATTGCTGAAAAAGGATCAACAATAGAAACAGAACAAAAAGAGGACAAAAGTGTAAGTGAATAAAAATAGTCTCTCATGCCTTAAACATGAAATTCAAGCACAGTTCCTTAGAAAAGCATATCAGAGATTATTGAATTTGAACCTAATTACTTTGAATTTCGAGTGCTTATTTTTAAATATGCGTATCTTTAAAATGGCTTATTTTGAGTATTATTTACAAAATTTAAATGGCATTATTAAACTAAGTTGACTATATGGAGTTGTGGGAAGAGCACTGAAGTTCAAACCTATATAGAACCAGTTGTATTGTTATGGCCACCTTTAAATGAGTGAATGACCTCTTACTAGTTTTTTGTTGTTGTTGTTGTTGTTGTTGTTGTTGTTGTTTCATCTCTTAGGCTTTCAGTTTCCTTTGAATTAATGTAAATTGAAGAATTTGACTAAATCAGCAATTTGTCATCTCAGGGCCCACCCCAGTTCAGCTGTACAAACTTTGCTCTATCTTTTCTGTATGTTGGTGTTCAACACATAATTGTTTTCCCTGCACCATTTGACTGCCTTTCATGCCATCTCTCAAATCTGTGTGGAGTCTGGCTTCATAGTATTGGCTAATGCAGGCTGCCCATGAGAATACTCAAGAAAGGAGCTGTGTGGACAGTGGGAGGGGGAATGTTAGGAAGGTAAGAGGGAAGATGCCTAAGTTGGAATGGAAGGGAGAAACGATAGATGAAGGAAATAGTGGAGAATGGCATAAAGAATATGAAAGGGAATATGTAAAATGGTAAATCTGTACAGCAGTGGATTTCTAGTGATGTGACATTAATACATATCTTTCTGAATATTTAGGAAGATTCAGAACCTGTAACTTCTAAGGCATCTTCAATAAGCACACCTGGTAAGTCCAGGAAAGGTATTTTAACCTTCATAAATTTTCCCTAAATACTACTTTCTAATTAAAAATATCCCCTTTCCCATGTTTGAACCAAGTGACTACTTGGTCACTAAGATGTTAAAGTTCTTTGCTCACATTTGAAAGCATTGACTTTTTTTCTCTGCTTTTTGTAATCCCAGAAGCCACTGTTGCTTTCTTCCTGGTGGTGTGAAATCTATTAAAACTCAACATTTTTCTCATACCTGTCTTTTAAAGTCATATTTTTTACACATCTGTATGTATTATTTTCCATGATTTGAGGTTACTTGCAAAACAAGGAAAATACTTTAAAAAATGGGACTGTTTTTATTCGTTCTTTAAGGTAAAAATTAAGTGAGCATATTAAAACTGCATTCTATTTTGAAACATTCTCAAATTGAGAAGGTTGTCATTTTAACCATTTCATTTGGGTGTTGATAATCAAGGAAATAAAACTTCTAATTTGTAAGCTAAAAATTCTCTTAAGCTTTTGGGAAACTTTTTTGATACAGTAAAATTTCTGACATTGATATTGCTTGGACATAGCATATATTTCTTAGATTACTGACAACATATTTTACTGGAAGTACTTAGTAATATTCCATCCAAGATTCGAATATGAAATTGTTACATATTTACATATTCATCTTTGTATTTGATCAGACTAAGAACTGGTCTCTGCCTCTTAACTACTTTGAAATGAAGTAACATAAATATATTTGATAAATTAATATCCATGATGGTCCATCAAAGCCATAGAGAAATGTCTACATTAATTCCTACATATTTTGATTTAGAGACTACCAGCTGCCTTTAGACTTTCATTTTTAAAACATACTTTTGTTTTTGTCATTATTTCTATTATTTATTATCTCATTTTTATTTTTTGTCTCATTCAGTAGTCTGACTTATAAGTCAAAATTAATTATATGTACTGCTATTAGAACCATAGATAATTTAGAAGTAAACTGTACTTTAAAGGGTTACAGAATCTTTAGAATATATGAGAGTCATAAATTCTCTCCCCAGAGGGAAAAATCATTTTTATACAAATTTCCTCATAATTTCAAAGTGTTCCTGAATTCCCAGAAGGTATCCAGGGGCCCCAGGTTAAGAACTGTCCTTGCCTAACAAATATTTTCTTATTTCAAAAATGAAAAATTAAAGCATGAGTTTTTGTGTGTATTTGCATGTGTGTGCCATACATATAAAATATATTCACACAGAAGGGTCTGTGGGGGGGTTTTTCCCCCCCTCAACTTGTTTCATTTAGTATTTTTAATTGGCATTGTGTCAGATACTTCATAGGCCAAAAGGAACTGAAAGATAAAGGCCTGGAGCACAGAAAAAACCAATCCAGTTGAGAAGACGAGCTACACATGAGGAAAAGTTAATCTTTAAAACCATATGCTAAATATTAATGTGTCATAGAGGATTTTATATGGAGCTACCTGAGCCATTGTTACATTGTTGAGTATTTGGTTTGATTGAAAGTAGGGGAAGGAAACAGTGGCATGGAGTCCATGCCGAGCAAAAAGAGACCAGGAGATAGTAAATAAACTGTCTACAATGGAGAATTCTTTTAGAGTAGTATTGGACAAGTGAGGTGAAAACAAAAAGGTTGAGGGTAAAGCTCAGGAGTTGAGGCTTTAGCCTACACATATTGGGTTGATGTGTAATCAACTGGAACTGTTTTCAGCACATTAAAATGGCACTTGTGAATAATTGTGACAGAATTGGGGAGGAGTTAGAGAAACCAAATGGGAAGCTCTGCTGGTGTCAGTAGAAATCCAGTGTTTCCAAAGACCCAGCCTCTGCTCTTCTTCCTGAAATACACACAGAACCCCTTAGAGAGGATGGCTTTATTCCCTGTGTGCCACAGAACTGAACAACTCTTCCTCACAGCCAGCTGAGCCTGTTTAAGATTAAAAGAGGGTCTGGTTTGGCTAATTGAGAAAGGACCTCAGCCAGTGGTTAAAAGGTAGCACTCACTGCATCTTATTCACTTTGGAATTACTTTCTTGTCTTTCTACCTGCTTCTTTGGTGACACTGCCCTGATGATTGTTCTCCCTGTTCAAGTTATCCCTCAGTTTTATTCAGGACTTCCCTCTTTTTACTTCATGGGCTGGTGTGTTGAATGTGTTTCTGATTCTGGCTGTCCTGGACAACATCTGATTATTTGATATTCCCTAGCCAACTCTGGATCTTGCCACCACTGTGGCAATCATTGAGAGAATATGTTAGATGTTAGGATATAAAAGAAGAAATAAAAATGTATTGTGAAAAAGGAAAGAGGTGATTAAATGAGGACTAACACAAGATGAGTGATGACTTTTAAGACACCCAGATAGATGTCTTCTCATAGTAGAGAAGTTTTTATTTAGTTTTGCATATATATTTATTTTGAAGAGACTACCTAAAAGCTACCTAAGGGAATGCAGAAACCAGTCGAGCAGCTACATTGGAACTCAGAGCAGTTTTATGGTTAAAATTATACAGCAAGATCATAGTTCATTTGTAGACTTGATACTTCACGTGACTCAGATGCCTTTCTTCCATGACAAGATCCCACTTCTCATTTTATTCAGTCATCCACTGAGGCCAATGACAGCATCAGTGAATCAGCCAAATTAGAAAAAAGTTCAGAGCACCATAGCCAGCCAACCAGTGAATCTTTACTTAGTGTCTTGTAATGAGAGCTTAAAGTGAGTTTACTTATATTTACCTGAATTATCTGCTGGGTCCAGAAAATTGATTTAGAATCAAGGAAATACAATAGAATTTTATGATTCTGAATTTACTTTGAGTTGTTTAAATTTTTTTTTACCAAGAGGACTGTTTAGATTTTGATGAAATGCTGAAGTACATGAAGACATTACAGATTGTTTTTGTTTTACTATTGGTACTAAAAATAGATTAAAATAGTATAGACACTATCCCATTCTAATTAACTATCCTAATTAAAATTTTCATCCCTTATTTTATGTTTATTAGAGAAACTTCTTACCACTTGGTTTATAGAACTATAATATTTAGATTTTACAATCTTAAGTTCTTTTAGAGAAATATTTACTTAATTACTCCTTAAGGTCAGAAACTGCATGTTAGAATCCTTATTTAAATTAATGTTTAGAATTTGACATTTTTATCTACAATATATTAAAAGAGGATGACATTTTAGTATTTTGTTTTATAATAACTCTGGAAAGCACATAAAGCATTTAATAACACTTGTTCCTTGCTTTTGAAGAACCAACCAGAAAACCTTGGGAAAGAACAAATACAATGAATGGCAGCAAATCACCTGTTATCTCCAGGTATCAATTTTTTTCCTAAGTTTTATATTACATGTGTATCTAAAAAGATATAAATTTAGTTGTACTATAGAAAGAATTTAATTATAGATTAGAAATTGTACAGGAGAACATAAAATAGTCATAATCCATCTTCTATTGGACAACCACTAAGCCCGATGTATTTTTACTAGTTGAGTGCCTGATAAATTTTACCCTGTATTTATTAATCAGATGGTCTGAAATTTTAAGAATAGTTTTATCCCTCCTAATTTATTTATTTTGAAAAATTAAAACTATGAAAGCTTGAAAGAATGCTTCAGAAAATACTTATATATCTATCACTTAGGTTCACATGTTAACATTTTGCCACTAACGATATGCATATCCATGCTTTTTTTCCTTCTGAATAATTTAAAAGTAAATTGCAAATTAAGTGCTGCTTCACTCTAAATATTTTAGCATTTTTCTGAGGAATCAGGACTTATCCTATGTAATCAGAATATCATTACAACCCCAAGAAATTTAACACTGAGCAATAATATCATCTTATATAATATACATTCACATTTTCAATTAGTCTGAATGACATCCTTCATAGGGTTTTTTTTTTTTTTTAGACATAATTTTTGGAAGAAACTTTTATATTTTAAACTGAAAATTAGCTGGAGATAAAAGACTATAGTTTATAACAGCAGAATAAAACTTAAAACTTCAAATTTATGAAGTAGAAATTTGCTCTTTCAGTTGAAACTTCTAATCATAATCAAGTTAGAAAAGATAGTACCCAGAAACTACTACATGTAAGCATAGTCAAGCAAACTAAGTATTTCTCAGCTAACATACTTGATTGTCATGGCTAAATTTAAGTCCTGGGTCTTGAACATACTTGAAATTTTTTCTCAGTTTGTGAAAATAGTTTAAAAGACTCATTTTTTCCCAGACAAAAAAAGATATGTATTTAGAGACTAAAGAGACTTTTAAACTTTTCTTTCTGAGCTACCTGCCTTATTTTTTGCCTCATAAAAAGGAAACGATTCTAATTATAGAAACCTATTAAAGAATAATAAGTACAAAGATAGACTTCATATTATCACAAACCTGCTCTATGTTATCCTAAATCCTAAATTTGGATTTGGCTTTTGTGTGGTTCTTTCTGTGTGGCAGGAAAGAAGATTTGGTGATGATATAATTATTTAAGCTCTACAAAGAACCTAGGTCCTTTTGAATGTATAAAAGCTTTTGGTTTGTAATAACTGAAAGACATTTATATTTTAAGTTCAGAAGAAAATGAAGGGAATTGCCTTTGGCGAACATGTTTTTTCAGTAGAACAGAAAAATAGCCCGTTATGTTTTTAACTGAAGTGACCTTCTACCATATTTCTAATAGTTACAGTTTTTCTTCAGTAGAACATTAGGGATCCTGATTTATCAAGTATGTAACAGAACAGGGCTGTGATGTGCCATTTGTCCTCTGAAGATCTAAACTGTGACAGAGAAAAGTCCTTCCTTGCCTTTCCCCCCTCCCCCCCATTACCCTGCATTCCTATAGAAATGCAGGAATGACAGGAATTGGATAAGTGAGTTTATTTAAAACTAAGCCTGAGTTGATAGTTAAAGTTGTATCTTGGAAGGGACATGAAAGAGAGGTGCTCCAAATGGAATAAGTTCTTTGATTTGTTTGGTTTCATTTAGTGAAGAAAAAGTATTCTTTGAAAGATTTTTTTTCTCCAGACTTTTAAAAGGAGTTTAGTAAGTGCTTGAAAGTTCACCATTTTGAAAATATTTTATATGGATTAATTGACTCTTTGTAATCATGTTCCAACTCCATTAGATGGTCTCCCTCCCAACCTTTCCAAAATAGAAATTCTGACCCATCTGAATATTTCCTGACCTCCCTTGTACTACCTTTGATAGATTAGATACATCTACCATATGTATGTTTAAGACATATACATATGTCTTAAAGTTTCATCAAAAAGTTGTAAACATTAGAATATTTTAAAAATCTGTGTAAAAGATGAAGAATGCTATTGCCTTTCTAAGTTATCTCCCCTTTTCTTTCTGAAAGCAAGTACCTTGCTTTTATGTTAATGTGTCTAATCCTTGCCCTGTAGTGAAAGTACCGATTTCTCTTTGTAATATCCATGGGAATATTATGGTAAAATGAATTAAATAATGAGATGCTGCGTTATGCTGAGTTTATTAAATGAAGATATCAAGAGAGTAAAAAGAAGAATAATGTTGTAAAAATGTTTTAAACTGTGACCAGAACATAACATTGGAAAATTTGTGAATTATTTCTATGGTTTTAATTTAAGAACTTACTGATCTTGGGACTAGGGGTGTGGCTCAGTGGTAGAGTGCTTACCCAACATGGGCAAGGTCCTGGGTTCAATTCCCAGCACTACACACACAAAAAGAACCTTATTGATCCTTGTATTCATAATGGGGAGAGGGGGGAACCATTCTTTACATACCTGAGAACAATTTTGTATGTCCAAAAACCGTAATGATTTTGACTTTTGGTTAATATTCACTGAAAATAGAATTTTCTTTATGTTTTAATACTGGTAGGTTTTACTGTACCTACAGCCTACAAAAGTGCCACTTTGTAATAATTTTTAAAATTTTTCTGTAATTGTCAAGTAAATGGTAACTTCACATAACTAAAATAAGTCTCAAAATATTTTTTAATTGAGGAAAATGATTATTTTAAGGATAACAGATTCCTTTAATTCTTGTTCTCTTTACTGTAACTAAAAAACCTAGAAAGCAGTAACATCAATGAGGATTTTTTTTTTTTAAAGTTCTATTGTGTATCCCTTTAAATGGTTTTTCCCCTTCATAGACGGGATTCTCCAAGGAAAAATCAGATTGTTTTTGACAACAGGTCCTATGATTCATTACACAGGTATCATCCTGCTGTGACTTTGTGATTTGAGATTTTTAAATAACATGTTCAGGATAGGGCTGAGCTTTTTCTACCTGGATTGGTAATCACCACAAGGAGGATATTTAGGAAGATTGAGTCTCTCATTTTTAGCTGTATTTCCAACCCTTCAATAAAAACAAAAACCTGCCATTACTTTGAAGGCAGATTAGGGTGAATATAAATAGTAAACATCAGAAATACTAGAATGGAAATCTAAGGCCACATATATTGTCTAGGTTATTCATAGCTTTGGCATTTTTTTTTTTTAAAGGCTGTTTGCTTCATGATTATGAGACAGGCTTTTAAAGTGTAGAATAGAAGATCCTGTGCTGGTTGTTACTGGTTATAACACAGGACAGTATTATAGCCACAGTTATGGATATTCTTTGGGAAAAATCTGTTTCCTAGATACTGTATAATAGATTGAGTATCTTTAATAACTTAACCTAATATCCTGAACTGATTCTTTTCTAGGGTGTGCCTATTATGCCATTCTTTAATGAAGAAAACTTAAGATGTGAATCATTTAGGGCTGGCAGGTGTATGTAGCTTGCATGCACATGCGCAGAATCAGACAAAAGGGTAGGGGGATAAAACATCTGTTTCTCAATTAAAAATTTTGACAATGAAATACCAGGCACTTTTCAGCTATTTATAGAACTTGGCAGAATAGGAATTTAAATGTTATAGTACAGTTATTTTATAGGTAAGTGTCTAGAATCAACACTTTTCATAAAACAATATAATCCTCTGAGAAACCCTTATATTTTGTTAGTAATTATGTTGAAGACATGGATTAAGAAAACATTAAATATATTCATGTTATATGCATCTGCTTTGTAAAATATATATCAAGTTTACTGAAAAACATGAAATTAAATAGTATATAGAGGGATGTCTATGATTAGGAGTTCTGTAATCAGACTCTGATCAAATTCCTATCTGTTAAAACTATTTTCATGCTATGATGATCAATATATTTGATAATTCAGTTTTGTCATCTAGCTATATCTCCATAAAATGTTTATATTGTAGTATTAAAAGTTTTTTTCTGCTTTATGTTGAATTGGATTAATTGTTCTGAATGAAAGATTTATTAAGAAAATTTGCTGTGCTGGGATTGTGGCTCAGTGGTGGAGTGCTTGCCTAGTATGCATGAGGCACTGGGTTCAATCAGCACTACATACAAAACTAAATAAAGTCATTATTTTTAAAATCCCCTTAAAAAAAAAGGAAATTTGCTAGAAATAGAAAAATAGTGTAACAATGAAATCTTCTACTTCTTTCACACATAGTACTCCGGGATAATGTTGAAAAACCTTATTTATTTATTTTTTTTTAAAGTGGTGATTACATCTTTCCTTCAGTATGAAAAGTTCCCCCCTTGAGTTAATTCTCATGGTGGTGGTGGTGATGGATTGCATGGTAGCATGAATTAAATTTTATAAAAATTGCATGTTTCCACAATTGTTTATAACACATAATTTTTTACTTATTTAGTAAATAAGGATGTATTTATAGCATACTGCTCAATCATGTAGCTTATTATAGGTGTTCACATGAGTTTCAGAGATACTTATTATATAGCTTAAGAGAAAATAACTCTCTAGGTATGCCGCTTAAGTATGATGAAAAGCAAAGCAGAGTAATTAATAATTTAATTCTGGAGAGCAGGAATAGATAGCATGAGTATATGAAATGCAGTTTGTCACCCTTCAAGAATATTTACTAGGCGGCCAAGTGTGGTGGCATATACCTATAATCCCAGTGACTGCAGAGGCTGAGGCAGTAGGACTGCAAGTTCAAGGACAGCATCATCAACTTAGTGAGGCCTTAAGCAACTTAAAGAGACCCTGTCTCAAAATAAAAGATAAAAAGAACTGGGCATATAGCTCAGTGGCACGGTGTCCCTGGGTTCAATCTCCAGAATTAAAAAATAATATTTACTAGGCTTGACTGCACACAGAAATATTAGGACTGACATACTATGAATCTCAGTAAATCTTACATGACCATGGAATTAAGTTGTCTCTTTGGCATAATAAGAAGGTGTGTCCTCACAAGAGGAAAGGAAATATTTCATATAAATGTTCTTATCCTCTCCAGTGCTTAACTCGATGCTTATTGAATGACATCAGAAAGTTATTTTCCTTTGTTTATATAAGCAGATACCTAATAAAGTAAAATTGGTTGGCCTTTTCACAATAATCTTAAGCAGTAATATGTTTGGGTATTAAAACAAATTTACTCAGTGTTTTGCCTTCATGAGCAATGTCTATGGGCATTATATTTTATGAATTATGAAATTATAACTTTGAAAAGTTACATGTATATGTGGTTCAGATTTGTAACTGCAAAATTGAAGATACGTGGTTTGACGAATGGTCTCAAATTATATTAATCTGTGATATTAGAGAGTGTCCACTCTGTGCTAACTCAGAAAATAAAGGAGAACTTGCAAATAAAACTTCAGGTTTTCCACTGAGGGTTTTTCTCTTATTGCCAGAATTGGAGAGGGAGCCATGACTGATTTATTTGATGCTGAAACTTTTGCTTAAAATATGCCTGCTCTCCTAAGACTTGTCATGTAAAATTTTTAATAGAACCTAAGTTTTTTAAGGTGTATAATAATTGATCATTAGTTTCTCTTTTGGCATTTCCTTATTGGGTTTTTTTTTCTTTTTCTTTTTTTAAGCCATTAAAGTTTTTAGAAACTTTAGCCTGAAGCAGCATTCAAATGGTCTCTATGAAAACTTCATAGGAAATAGCCACATAGACAATTAGATATGAATATACCTCTAACCTAATTATCATTTTTTTCAACATTCTTGCCTGTTTTAGTGCTAGAAATGGAATAAAATATATACAAAGTAATGCTTACTAAAATGTTTTCTTCCTGCAAACTGAGCCAAAGAATTTGTAAACAGATGTATGTTAGAATAAATATGTTTTTATATTTTTCTATTTATTCACTGGATATTAGTGGATAATACAAAATTTTTAAAGAAGGAGAAGACAAGATTGTGTTATTTTGCCCTTGGAAGTTTCATCTGACTTCTTCATCTGTCATGGTCAAGATGTCACGTTTTGCAGCCGGGCGTGGTGGCGCACACCTGTAAACCAAGTGACTTGGGAGGCTGAATCAGGAGGATCGCGAGTTCAAAGCCAGCCTCAACAACTTAGCGAGGCCCTAAGCAACTCAGTGAGACCCTGTCTCTAAATAAAATACAAAATAGGGCTGGGGAAGTGGCTCAGTGACCGAGTGTCCCTGAGGTCAATCCCCAGTTCCAAAAAAAAAAAAAATGGGGCTCAGGTTGTGGCTCAGTGGAGGAGTGTTTGCCGAGCATGTGTGAGGCACTGGGTTCAAATCTCAGCACCACATATAAATAAATGAATAAAATAAAGGTCTATCAACATCTAAAAAAATATTTAAAAAGAAAAAAAAATGTCATGTTTTACCTGGTCACCTGCCTCATGCCTGTCTTTTGCTCTTTACTGAAGAAATCTCAATATATTGTCACATTTTTCTAGTTTATAAATAACTAAAAATAGTGAAAATATTTTGTTTTCTGTTCTAATCAGTCTGTGATTTCAGTAATTAACTTTTAACAAAATGTGTTTAAGAAATGTGTAAAAATCTAGTGTTGGGTTGGTAAAGTTACAGTTATTTATGAGCTTGTAATATCATAAGTGTTGTTTACCTGTCCTGGAAATTGCATTTGTACAGACCAAAATCCACACCCTCATCACAGCCCAGTGCCAATGGCGTCCAGACAGAAGGACTTGACTATGACAGACTGAAGCAGGTGAGTGCTCTCCTTTACTTGTACTGATTTCTTTTTAAAGGTACCTTGTATGTATGTAAGTGTAAGAAATTGCACACAATACAGTTGTGGGCTTCTGCTTCCCCTTACCATATTGGGAAAAATGTCCATATTGGGACTCAACAAATCTGATTTTGGCAAGAATATGAGGAGATTAGCACTCCTATATACTTCTGCTTTTTAAGAGGTACTTTGGAGATACAACCCAAAAGTCATTGACTCCAGCAATTTCATGTCAAGGAATTTTATGCAAGTAAATTTATGCAAAGTATTGTGAAGGTATACAACCATTTAGTGGGGCATAGAGGTTTTGGAGCCATTAAGGACTCACAGTTTAGAATATTTAATAGTGAATTGTGAACACTTACCTGTCTGTGTTAGGTCAAACAAGTAACAAATGTGTGCAGTTATCTCAATTTTTTAGAAGCAAAAATTGTTCATATTTTGTATAAATATATGCACTATAATTAATACCTGTGTACTCAGGAAGGAGTTACCAGAAGTTTCTTATTTCTAAGAGGTGAAATAATATTTTTTTTAGATAAACCTTATTTTTAAACTGAAAGGCTATCTGAAATGTTAAATTGAGTTATGTAATTTGAAAAGAAAGTATGTGGTTATTGATAATCAAGACCTTGTTTTGCTTTGTATTAAATGTCTTTTATTTCTTGAGAATGCTTTTACATAGAGCATTTGTACACATTCTTGAACATATGGTAAATTCTTAACTTATCTGAAGTAGTGGAGTAGAAGGAAATTGATTAGATTTGGAGGATTATTTGAGAATTAATCTGAATAAATGTATCTATTAACTCTCATAATAGCTGTTGTTTCTTGGTTTCCTTGTTATTTTATACATGAACAGTTTTTTCTTTAATGAACCTAAACAGAGCAGTTTAATTTTTTGTAAAGTGTGCTGTGTTTGTTAAAGTCACATAATTTTAAACTAATCCTTCCAAAGATAGTTTTTTCATCCACTTAGCTTCAAATCCACAGTTCTTGAAGAAGGATCATTCAGGGCATCCCTGTTAAAACAGAAAGATAACATAGACCACATACATATTTTAAATTTTTCTAGTAGTATTTTTAAAAGGGTGAAATTAAATTTTAATGTTTTACTGACCTAATTTATTGGGGGAAAAAAAACCTCATTTCAATGTCTGGTCAATATATTTCGAAATTCTATTGAGTTATTTCACATTATCTTCTTCATACTAAGTCTTTGAAATCTGCCTTATGTTTTAGCACATATCATTTCAGACTAGCCACATTTCAAGTGCTCAGGAGATACGTGTGGCTGGTACCTGCCGTGTTAGATGATGTGGGTCCACAGGGTCCTGTCCATCTTTGTCTCCGCTTCATTAGGCCAGCCCCTGAAAAATCCTAGTACCCTCCAGAAGAATCCTAGATTCTTTGAAATATTGTTTGGCAGCTATGGTGACTTAAGAAATTCCCATACTTCAAACCAGGTAACCAGTTTGCCAAGAGCTGATTGTCCAGTAACATCTGCCTCCTTGAAATTTCTTTTGTATATTACCTCTTAGACTGCTTTCAGAGGACTGTTGTCTTTTCTAGAAACTACTTGAATCATACCTTTTACTGGACGACAGTAGTTATTTTAGTTTCAGACAGCATTCTATTTCATATCTTGCTAGGCTAGAATAAGCAAAGATTGGGAAAGGAGAAATAGTAAAACAAAATTTACCAAAGTAAGTCTTTTGAGAAATAGAATTTGGACTCTGGAAACAAAAAATGGCTCATTACATTTCTTAACATTCTTAAGATTTTATATGAGTAAGAAATCTTTTAGTATTAATTCCTCCCCCCCTCCCTGGTGTTTTTCTCTTAATTTTTTAGGACATTTTAGATGAAATGAGAAAAGAATTAACAAAGCTAAAAGAAGAACTCATTGATGGTAAGTCTCGAAAAAATTTGCTACCTGTTTAAAATACTGTTTGAGAATAGCTGTGTTGAAGAAAATGCAAATAAAGAAATTTTTATTACCCAAAGGCAATAACTTTTCCATAGTATCCAGCCCTTTGTTTGGTTTAGGACGTCAGGGAGGAGCTCTCTGGCTTATAATGGAAATTATTTGTAAAAATAGGGATAAACAAGATCCTTAAGTTTCAAATGTTGTCTGTTATTTGAAAAACTGGACAGGCAAATTTTTTCTCCAGCTTACCTCTACTTATCTATCCTACTGTCCCCTTGGTGTTGAGCCCACAGAATCAGGTTTTTGGCTTTGGTTTTTGTATACAAAAAGAGAAAAATAAATATATACATTTTAAGAATTAGTATCAGCTTTGTAATAAAACAAAGATGTATATAATGAAAGCTGCAAAAATCATTGTACTACTGGGCTTGGTGGTACACACCTGTAATCCCAGCAGCTCAGGAGGCTGAGGCAGGAGGATTGTGAGTTCAAAGCCAGCCTCAGCAAATTTTGCAAGGCCCTGTGCAACTCAGCAAAACTTTGTCTCTAAATAAAATATAAAAAAGGGCTGGGGATGTGACTCACTGGTTAAATGCCCCTGGGTTCAACCCCTGGTACCAAAAATAAAAAATCAGTGTACTGTATTACCTTGAGTTTGACTACAAATCCTTAAGATTTCTTAAGAATGAGTTATGAGTTACTCATCTTTATCACCTTACAGTTGTATTCACTTTCAATCCTTTTTCTTTCCAGCAATCAGGCAGGAACTGAGCAAGTCAAATACTGCATAGAGAAGCAAACTAAGGAGAGATACAGAACTTTTTAATCTGGAGAGAAAAAGAAAAATTTCCTAGAAGCCCCCTACCCTTACCCCCACCCCCAATGATTTTATGAGCTGTAAGAAGAAAATGGAGACAACCAGTCAGAAGGAGGGAGAAACCAACATTCTCTGAAAGCTTTCAGATACTATGACTCTGGCGATCAGCTATTTCCCTCCCAGTTTGCTGCTTTTTTCTAACCTTTACCACAGGATGAAAGAGAGTCTTGTATGAGTTCCTGTTAACAGTTATGCAGAAAATACTAAACTCATCAGGCAAGATCACCATGCATTGAAATATTTTCATGTTGAGATAAAACTGCACATTTTCCACAATCCATTGCTAAAATAAAGAGGAGAAAGGCTTATGAAGTTTTTTTTTCCCCCCCAGAGAGTGCTGATGAAGAATTTAGCAAGTTCTGCTATTATATTGTAAATGTTTCTCTCAGGTTTGTCTTCCTATCATATTTGATATTCCATGAATAATTGAGATCAGCCTTGTGTAGGTTAAGATCAAAAACTGTGGAACAAATGAAATTGTATTTGCTTTCAAAGGGTGATATTTGTCAGAAAGTGTCCTAAAAATGATTGGTCCAGCTTGAGGAATTTTAGAATGATAGGAAGTCTCTCGAGTTAGCCTTCATGCAATTTTGTAGTTTAAAACATAAAATTCATCCAGAATTTAAAGATTTAGATGCCTTCCTAAATTGTTACAATGCTTTACCAAATCTATGACTTCTACATAACACAAACCAGTGGTCAAATGTAAAACAATATACTGTAGATTTCCTGTAGGTTTTCAACCTTTTTTAGATTTATGCATGTGGACATTTTTATAATGTACTTAAGAGTCACCACAATGTTAGCTTTTTTAATTGCAGACAGTAATGCATGTCACACTAATATGTAGTGGCCTTTTCAAGGCTGAGTCCCAGGGAAAACATTTTGTAGAATATAGGGGAGTGGGAGGAAGGGAAGGAATAATTTTTTTATTTAAAGTTAATTTCTGCACTAACTTTTTTCTCAATTACCTGCATGAATAATAATGAGGAATATTTTGTGACTTTAATTGGTAAATATGTTAACAAAACCAAGTACTTAATCTTTTACATCATGTCTTCAGCTATTTGTATTTTAACTGGTAATTTCAATGGTCTGAAACATGATTCTGAGTTTCACATGAATTAAATCTTATTGTGGAACTTGAGTTTGATCACTGAATTTGGCAGTTATTAATACCTAGGTACCCCTGCAGTGATACAGGTGTTCAGGTACATGTTCCTGATGATGCAGCTGCTTTTGAATTATATTATGTTGAAATACAAGAAATAACAATGAATGCAGCAATTAAGGTCACAGAAACCATTAGCTAAAGGGAAACCATTGAAGAGTTCTGTAGTTTTATTTTTAATAAAGTGAGACTTAGGTGGTGGGAAGGAGTAAGATATTCTGTTACCACCCTGTGTTGCGTGTGGGTGTGGGTGTGTGTGTGTGTGTGTGGGTGTGTGTGTGTAATCCACTCCCTTCTCTTTGAAATTGGTAAGATTAAAATAGGACAGAAATCCTATATGTTACAATGATAGATTTCTGGAAAATTTAGGAAATCAACCATTCTCCAAGCTCTCCATTTTGATTTATGCTTGAGTTGTTATGTGCCATAATTGCTTTGAAATCTCTTACAATCAAATCTTACACTAAAATTTGGAAGAAATAATCCCCCTACATCTGTTATAAGACAAAGCTTATTGATAGCATAATTTTCTAAACTGCAGATTTGCAGTTGTTACCACTATAAAATAGTTTGAGGGAATTCTTTTTCCTTGTTAAAATAGTTTGTTTCTGTAGAAACTTCATTTTTAGATTAAACTGTGATGGATGAGCTGTCATAATTCAAGTAAACAGTTCTTTTTTTCTATCCAGTATTCATTGTCATGTAATAGTAGTAAAGGCATTAAAAATGCAGCAAGCTTATAAATTACTATTCTCTAAAAGAAATAGGAGGCATTTTCATCTTTATTTCTTTTAGTTACACAGACACTTTGACAATATAAATGTTTATTTCCCCTATTAAATCTGGTCAGAAATCACTTCTAATTTTGTTGCCTAAGTTAAGTAGTCTATAGTGGGTAGAGTACTAAGTACAAGTGGCCCAAAGTAAGATTAAAAAATTAAAATAAAATGCTAAATCTTAAACTGGTTTATGCACTAAACGTTTTGTGCCTTGGTCTAACTTAATGTCTGTGTAAAATGACAAAAAAGAACCAGTGTTAAATCATGCTATATTTTCCATCATTGTGCATTATTCCAGATTGCTAAATGTGTTCCTTCCAAGAAGTTTGGTTGAATTACTCTACACATTTGCTGTCATATATGACAGTCCTGTTGTTGAGATTTCAGTGATTAAAATGGGAAACAAGCTTAAGTTATTTTTCTTATCAAAACTGTGTTCCTTGGAACCACATTATTATGATGGGTTTTGTGCTCTTATACATTGGATGTCTTAAGCTGAGTACAGTTTAGGGGATCCCTTCTAATTACAGGAAGGTACTGCTTTCCTCAACACTGTGACCTGACCTGTGACAAATCTGTACTATACACTATGTAAATGGCTAACAAGTCAATTGCAAACAAACTGAATGTACAAATCTTAGTGCTGGTGCTGAAATCTCTTCAGAATAGTCATCATGATTTGAAAGTTTGTTTAAAAATTTGCAAGCATCAAGTGTCAATCAAAACTGAAGATGAAACACTAATGAATGTTGAATTCTCATGTTCTAGGTGTACTTCCCTTTTAGATTTTTCAGTTCTCTGCTGTTATTACCATAACTGTTTCATTTAAATTTCCTAAACGCTAACTTCATTTGTGCGATTGAAATAAAATTGCAGTATATACATGTTGCTTGTTTGTGACACTTAGATGATCTTCTGAAATAACTTTAGTTCTAAAATATAACAGTTACCCTGGATGTAAAAAAAACACCTTAAGAGTCCAAGATTTCACTAAAGTTTACATATCACTATTTATATATGTTACTGTTTAAAGATTTCAAAAAAGTCAGAAATACTAAGTAATGTATCCAAAGGGAATATGTGATAATGTATTTTCTTTTGTTTGCAATAATTGTCCCCATTTGTCTTATTTTCTCAGCACAACTTGACAGTGTCTTATAGTTGAGGTTATAAATGTTTGATTTTACTCCATGTCTAACAACATGAACAGATACTTTGATTCATTTGTATATTTAAATTTTTTCTTTTTTTAGTATGCATGGTAAAGGACATTGGTAAAGGGCATTATCAAGTAATTTTAAATGAGTAAAATCTTTATGTGTATTGTTTATTCTATATAGTATGCTGATTTCTCAAACTAATTCTGCATATATAACCAGCAGTAGTTTTGTCTATTACAATAAGTATTAATTTTGAGTTCCATTTTAAAATTCTAATGTCTTCACTAGTAAATTGCCTAGCTACCACCCTTTGTATTATCAGAACCCAGTCCCCACCCCCAAACACCTGTACTGCCCCATTATATTCTCTTCTTTTTTGGACTGCAAGTTCCTATCATTCATTTACATTTGTAATCATTACCGAGCTCACTGTTTTAAAAATATCATTTTTCTCTCTGTCCCATCTCAAGTTTGTGCTTCTCTTCATATGTCAATCAGAACGTTTTCTATAAACTAAAATCACTTTCCATTCAAAAATTACGGAACACATTCTAACCTTTTAAATTTGCGTTGCTGCAACTCTTTGTCTCCTAAATTTTATATATATATATCAGTGCCATTGTGAAGAATTGGCCTTTTTATGAAGCATGGTTTACAAAGGTGTGCTATAGGAGTTCTTTAATTCATTTTATTAGCCATCACAACTTTATAGTACCATTACCCCTTAAATTCTCTGTGCTGTCATTTTTTTTTTTCTTATCAAGAAAACAACATGGAACTCCTAATTCCTTTATGCAGCTATTTTTTTTTTTAAAAATTCACTTTACAAAAGAAATTTGCTCCAGCATTTACTTCCAAACTCCAAATCTGATCCTAGTTGTACCATTTTTGTTTTTAATAGATCAGTTAGTATCCGTGTGTCTCCCCAGAGCTCTGAGAAATGAGAGAAGGATCCTAAAAGTAAATTGAAATTACTTACATTTAATACCTCTGGCTCTTCACTGAAAGCCATTTATTATTTATAAGTTAGATACTTTGACGTCAAAATGATGTATTTATAAGGAATCTCTGTGACTAAGTGAACAAAATTTTTCTACGTTTCTTTGATTACATAAAAACAGAGGACATTTACTTTAGTTTTTTCTTGACTATAAGCATATTTGACTAAGAAGCTAAAGTTAGCAACCCCTCAGGAAAAGCCATTTATTTAAGCCAAGCATTGTTGGTAGTCTGTCATGCAAATTTTGTTCCCTGTAATCTCAGATAATTTTTGAGATATCAAGAGATTTTTTAAAATATAGCATTGGAAAAACTAAGCCTCCAGATTTTATATAGGCTAAAATTGATTTGAAAAGAAAGTAGAATTCTGCAGTAAATTTAGTTTGGTAAGAGTCATCATCAGGGAGCTGGGCGCGGTGGCGCACGCCTGTAATCCCAGTGATTCGGGAGGCTGAGGCAGGAGGATTGAGTTCGAAGCCAGCCTCAGCAACTTAGCGAGGCCCTAAGCAACTCAGTGAGACCCTGTCTCTAAATAAAATACAAATATAGGTCTGGGGATGTGGCTCAGTGGCTGAATGTCCCTGAGTTCAATCCCCGGTTCCAAAAAAAAAGAGTCATCATCCGTGGAAGACTAAAGGTCAAGTCACAAAAAAGGAAATATGAGCTTTCAGAAATAGAGAATTTGAGAACCGCTGAAGTATGAACTATGTAAACTTATGTGTCTTCCTAAATAATTTTTCTTTATAAAAAAAAGGGTAATAAAATGGGTCATGATGACTTAGGAAGTTATAAGAATTTGCCACATTTATTGGTTATTTCTGTTGAAATCTGAAGGAATTGATATTGATACATGTGAAAAGCAGGAAAAAGCAAAAAGTTTTTCCTTTCAATTGCTATGTTCTCTGTTGCACATAAACTTTCTAAACTAAATGGTTTGGATTATGGAAGGCACATCATAGGCCTTGAGTTCTTGCTGATTAACTTGACATGCAAAATAAACACTGAAACTGTAGGTTAATGTTTGAACCAAGGATCAGTCACTGAGTTGCACCTTAGTTTTTTTTGAAGCATATTTAAATACTCAGACTGAACATAGTTGGAGTCTCTGGAAGCTTCCCATATAGGATTCCCATATAGGATTCCTCAGGATTACTGAGGAAGAAAACCCAGGACCAGGTAAGACAGCAGTGAGGAGAGAACAATCTACCTCCTTGTGCTCTCCTCCTCAAAATGCACCAGTGAGCTTATTACTTAATTCAGACTCTTCTCAACAAAAATTAAGTTCTGGATACAGCTTTCCATTTTAATAAAAATTGTTAGGAAAACTTGCATATTAGAGAGCCAGGTTTGTTAGATAGTATTTATAACAGAACGTCTGTGTATAGGTGACAGCTTTATTGTTCATCATGTAAATTTGATTTCACTGTTTCCATTAAAGTCCCTGAATGATTTCTTTAGCAGAGGATGACAAAATTCTAAAAATATATATTTAAGAAATCACTAATACAGGCAGTTACAGAATAAGTTATTGGTTGTTTTGTTGAGTGTTAGTGGTTGTTCTTCCAAGAAATATATAGAAGGTTGTGCAGTTTTGAACTTTGTATTGCATAGGAAATAGCAGTCAGATGAAAATTACATTAATAGGTGCTTATATTGAGGGATATTTAATACTCCATAATGTCCAAAAGTTTCCATTCAAATTGATAGAAACTGAAAATAGGTTCTTGGTTTACTTTTAAAATGTGCTCTAGGCCTGGGTAGTGGTACAGTGCTTGCATAGCATGTATAAGACCCAGGGTTCCATCCCTAGCACCAAGAAACAAAATTATCATCTCTCTCTCCTTTTTTCTCTCTTATGGGAATAAGTATGTCACAGAGACTTTTAAAACTTTTTGTTCAGTAAAGAACACCTGATGTTCATGTTCTTCAGTTGCATCTATGGATCTTCTTAAGACTACCCCACCCCCAACCCTACCACCCCCCGACTTCAGAGGCATTTTTAAAATTTTTCAAGTCATTTCAGGGGAGAAATATCAATTTAAGATTTCCATAACCCCAGCCTGGTTGAACCCAGGTGCTGACTTTAGGCATTAGGTGTTTAAACTTAGGGAGTTTTTCCCTAGACCCTTTCATCTTAAAGTCAGGTTTGTCCACTCTGGTGGCAGACTAACCCAACGTTATCATTGCAAACCTTGTCTGATTGCTGCCAGCTCTGAGGCCTCTCCATTGCCTGTGATTGGGCACTGAGAGAAGTCAAACATGAAATTGTGCAGAACTGAGCTGTCTCTGCTTCTCATCAGCTTCCCTTGGAGTGTTGGTTTTAGGCCCTGAGTTTGCCAGTAACATTTCCAGGGAGAATAATAGTTTGAGTAATTAGGAAGGATTAGATAATTAAGAGAAAGCCATATTAAAATTTAGGGATCATTTCCTTTCTACTTACTTTCTAAAGGGGTAGAGTTGTAAGCCTCAGTCAAGAGTTGACGATGGGTTTCCCTACTGTAGATTCCCTATGCCTTATTGTAAGTTAAAATTGAAAAAATGACATTTTGGGGTATTTGTGCCTCACTTAAAATATCTGTGAGAAAATGTGGTTAAAGGACAAAAAACATACACCTAGGTATGAATAAGGAGAAATGAATGGATGATCATTATGAGGTCAGCATTGTGTGTTAGTGATGTGCTTTTCTTCTTGGTATCATTCATGTGCTTGGACAGCCATCTTAGTACCTTCTGTGGAGGCAACATTCAGGAAGGTCTCAGTGATGTAATGGAAGTACACCAGACCCAACTGGGAGATGTGAAAGGCCTTTGGACTCTTTCTAGTTGAGATTTCTAAGTTAGCAGACTTTGCAGTAGCTGTCCTTTCCTCTCTTAAGGAGAATGCTCGTCAGTGGCTTTCAAGTCCCCTGAACTTGCTGTGCTGTTTGTTCTGTCACTGCCGTCCTTGAGTGGACAAAAAGGGATATTACTCCCTCCTCTCCACCTTTCTTATTTATATGTTAGTATGTAAATTCTATTCCTTCCTACTTCCTTGTTTTTAATCCAGAAGACACTATTAAAGCAATTTCATGGCAGAGAGACCCTTTGATGCCATTTGAGCGCTCTGAGGCTTATTTGTTCTCAAGTAAATGGATAAAACTAGAACAAAGTCAGATTGAAATAGAAGTTTTGGTATTATAGAAGATGGATTCTGTTTTTCTAAGTTCTTTTAATGGTTGTGTGTGTGTGTGTGTGTGTTGGAATTCAGTTCTTGTTAGCAATAAGACATGGTCTTTGCAGTGTTTTTTTGTCAGGGAGAATCAAGTGTTTACGAACACGTGAATGAGCTAGGAAGAAAATTCTATATTGAGACATCTGTAGTTGATGCAAAACATTTCTATAATCAATTACAATCCTTATATGTTCTCATAGATTTTATTTTTACTTTCAAGGAAGCCTTTGCAGTCTGTAATTATAGGAACATGCTGACAGTCTCTCACCTATATGGTGGGGAGAGGGAGAAGGCCAGCCACACCTGTGCTGTGAGCAGAGTAGAATTTCAGGCAGAAGTTTCATTGTTGAGTTGTAATTCAAAGCTTTCTGTTTCCTCCAACGAGGTTTCAAAATCCTCTGCTTGACCTAAATAGGAGCTAGTTCCATTGTGCTTTCTGCTGACCCTGTGAGTGGAAGTGAGGGTCAGAATGAGCATGTGGATGAATGGCAGGAAAGCGTTGTTGTTTTTTTATTTTTGTTTTGTTTTTGTTTTTGGTATGTCAAACAGGAAATTTAATTCAGGGACTTGGTTACAAAATTATTGAAAGGATTGAAGAAGTAAAAAATGGTGTAAAAGACATGGCCTTTAATTGTAGTGAATGATTATAGAGAGTTATTGTCACTCCTTTGGCTGAAGGAACACAATGGAAGGCGGAATTACCTAGTGCCCAGGCATGCTGGTCATTAAAGCTGCTGAATTAGAATCTCTGGCACCACTTTGTGGGACTCGCAGTGCATGGCCATCACCCCAAATTGTACTAACCTAAGAATCTATTGAGCTTGTTGTCCTTGACCTTTGCTTTAGTCATCTTTTTTGCTACAGTGACCACAACACCTGAAAAGAACAATTAGATGAAGAAAAGTTTATTAGGGGGCTCACAGTTTCCGAGATCTCAGTTCATAGATGGCCAACTCCATTCTTTAGGGCTCTAGGTGAGGCAGAACATCCTGGTGGAATGGTGTGGTAGAAGAAAGCAAGTCGGCACACGGCCGCCCAGTAGCAGTTTTTTGTTTTTTTGTTTTTTGTTTTTTTTTGAGTGATGAGGGAGTCAGTGATGATCCTTAGAACTGCATCCAGTCTCCATGATGAGATTTAGAATGTTAAGTACATTTCTTTTTCAGACCTATCAAGTTGATAGACCAAAAACATAACACTAAAATAGCACAGTAGATAAAATTTAAAGGGTAATTTCTCATGGTCCAAATGGTATCAGAGCCATGACCTTTGGTAATATACACTGGAATTGGAGTCAAATGTCATCTTGCTTTGCTGCAAATTTTAGAACCAGAAATATGCATTTAGGTCCTTAAAGATTATGCAGAGCTATTTTCTTTGTTAAAAATGATAAACATTTGCAGCCCTTGAACTGGGACTGTAAAATCAGGAAGAGAGCCTCTTCAAGTGGCATGCACTGAAATCACATTCTAAAAGTTAAGGTAGACTTAAACGGACGCAAACTATTTCATGAACCATTTGAGTACAGAACTTCGTGTATGGAACTTCTCATGGAATCTGTGAATTACAGACCTTGCTGAATTCATGAGAAAGGAAACTGGTTGCAACTGTTTTTAAGTCAACATCATGTAAATTTCTACTTGATTGACTCAAATGATTTGAAAGTCCAAATAAAACCAGATCTCATTGTCAGGAAACATCATCTTCTAAGCTTGTCATCTGCTTTTAAGAAGGGGAAGTGGAAGAGAGTGAGATATGAAGCCAAAGTAGGATCAGACAGCACCTGAGTTTTGCACCAAAGTTTCAAATGTGAATAAATAAAAAGGAGGACCATTTGTAAGCCCACCTAGGAGGACTTGCCAGAAAGTAGCAGCTCCTGCTACACAATACAGTGCCTTCAAAATGATGCTCTGTGTGAATTGCATGCAATTTCATGTAACCCTAAAGTATAATCTGTATGTGCATGATCTGTCTAGAATGTGTAAAGTTAAGATTCAGCAGAAAGGGGCCTAGCTCTGTCACTGATGGATCAGTGAGACTGCTGAAGTCGTTGGACTTGATGTGACTTGGGTCTGCACTCTCAGACCCCTGAGTTTGCATTAAGCAACCTTGTTGAAATTTGATTCATCTCTCCCTTTCAACTTTCTTTCGTACTTTGCAGCTTTGCTGGTTTTAACTGCTTCATTCTTTTGCTTCTTGGTATCCTTTCTTCTTTTGAAATAAAAAGACTAAATACTTAATTCAAAGGAGATTTGTGTTTATTTTAACAGTTCTTCATTTACCAAAGGTCCATGTCATGGAAAAAAGAATTTTGTGTTGTTTTTGGTTGTGATTCTGCTTAGTTTTGAAAGCTTGCTGTGCCTGTCCTTCTGTGTTCCCACCCTTTGGTAAGGAAGGTGTGAACAATTTGCATTTGTTTCCTGGAGTGCTGTGCTTACACCTAAGGATGTCAGAAACCTGGTGATGTCTTCATTGGAGACATTCCAAGGCCACAGTGCAGGCTATAAAGAGCAACTGTTAATAGACGAAAGATGCCCCTGGGACTACCAAATACCTGTGCTTCTTGGTGTCAGGTGTATTTAGTTTGTAACCTAGGGCTGGCACACTTGGCAGATCCACTCAATGGTGTGTGTGAAGTGGGTGTGAGATGAGAGAGCTGAAGGTACATGGAAGCCTTTGTGTTCTAGTTTGTTACCATCGTGCTCTTTGCCGGTTTCCTGAGTGGCCAGCTGCCTTTCAGCCCAGAGCACTGAGAGTTGGTTTGTAAGCACCCAGTATGTTAGTATAAAGGATGTGATCATGTTAATGGCCTCACTTTAATTTCTGCATAATGTATTAGTTTTCATTTACTGTAGTCAGGGTGGGGTAAAGAAGGCTCAGATCCTTTTCATAGACTGATCTAGAATCATTTGAGTTGTTTCCTTTTTTTATTAGCATCATTTCTAAATAGGCCAAATGTATTAGCTTTCCAGGGCTGTGACAAAATACCTAAAATAATAAAAGGAGGAAAGGCTTATTTTGGATCATGATTTCAGAGGTTTCAGTCCGTGGTCACTTGGCCTTCCTACTTTGGGTTTCTCGCCGCACAGTACATTGTGGTGGGAGCACATGGCAGAGGTGGCCTCGTCACTTCATGGTGACTGGGAAGCATGGAGAGAAGTGGCAAGGGACCCAAGGGCACACCCCAGTGACCTAACTTAACTTCCACTAGGTCCCACTCTTAAAAGTCCTACCATTGACCAACAGCACCACAGGCTGGAGATCAAGCCTTAACATGGGCCTTTGGGGGACATTCCAGATCCAAAAATGTCTATCTCTCCTCCACTTTTCAAGTGAAACACCCTGTGCTCCAAGGTACATTGGGAGAAAGCAGTCTGACCTTGCAAGCAGGAGCTCACCCCGAACCTTGTGTTGTCCCATGTTTTCACTCCACTTTTCACTCAATCCCATTGTCTGTAGCAGAGGTTGTATTTTGAGAGACTGTGATGAGGCCCCTCCAGTCTGAACAAGACACTCTCCTTGGAGCTCATTGGCATGAAATTGGATTTTCTAAGATGCCGCACTAGTGTTTGTAAGACATAAGGTCTCAGTGACTGCTGCATGATAGGCCAAGCTGCAGGCTGTCAGGCAGAGGGCAAGGACAATGTGGTACATGGGCACTGAGCTGTGGGAGTTGGGCATTAGCATTTTGTTTTCTCAGCTGTCAAGCAAAGTATCTGGGTCTTCACAGGTAGTTTCAGCTTTGGCTTCTGGTTTTAGGTAGCTGAGGAGTACGTGGCTGAGGGTCCCCAACACAATCTGAGCCATTGGTGACAGTGTTAACAGAAGTCTTGAGACAGTCACCTCAGTGGCAGCTGTACACCCCGGTACAGAGAGGTCACGTGGGCAAAGTTCAAGGCTCCTCTCTCAGGTGAAAGGAACCATTCATTATGTCTCCTTGGTCAGGGGGCTGTCATAGCAGAGAGCACTGGCTGAGGAGTAATGGAGGGTTGAACTGATTTGTAAAGCCACTCTTGTGGCAAAAGGAGGCATTGAAAATCTATTAGCTGTTTTCATATCACCTGAGCTATGAGAGTGATTATCATTCTTGGATGATTATAGCTATAAATCATTATTCTCACCCCTCCCCCAGTGAATCTGAGAAGCCAGGGAGCCAGCTGTGATGTGTAACTCATTGTTGGTCTTCTCCTGTCTTGACTTCTTTGGCTTCTGAGACTGGTTGGAACCCTGCACACAATCTTGTCACAGCCCACTCAGAGTGTGAGGGGAGAGCAGGTCACCACCTGCTGGGACAGATGTGTCCCTATTGACAGGCTGGGGTGCTAACCGGAGTCTTCACAGCCAGGATTGCCCATCACATTTTGGCATGCGCTCCCCCTAAACATGTTTTTTTTTTCCCCCGGTTTTTTTTTTTTTTTTTAGTTGTAGAGGGACACAATACCTTTGTTTTTATGTAGTGCTGAGGATTGAACCCAGTGCCTCACACATGCTAGGCAAACGCTCTACCACTGAGCCCCAACCCAGCCCTCTCCCTAAACTTTTAACTGGAGTAAAACATATAGACAGAAAAATGTGCAAACACATACACATACAGCTCATTAACTTTTGACCACATACACCATTTGACCAGCACCAAGGCTATAAACAACCTTGTCTCCTAAGACCCCAGAAGTTCCAGCCAGGTCCATGGCTAGCATGTCTACCCTTCTGGATTCTAACCCATACTTGCCTGCTTAAGTTCTTTTTATAGATGAAATGATGCCTTTTTGTGTTTGGCATCTCTCCCTCAGTATAGATTCATGCACAATGTGTGTAGTGGTGGGTTGTCCATCTCGTTGTGATTTAGTGGTTCCCAGCTTGGGGCTATTATGGGTAGTGTTGCTATGAATATTCTAGTCAGTGTCTCTGGGGAGCATATGGAGGCTTTTCTTCTGGGTATGTAACTAGGAATAGAATCAGTGGGCCACAGCAGATGCCCATGTTCAGTTCTAGTGGGCACCTTCCCATTCTGAGACACTCCACGAGTGTTTGAAAGCCATTTATGGCACGTGGCAGCCCCCTTCTGTGAATGGCCAGTGGCCAACACGAGACATCAAACAAGAGAACTAAACCTGTCACACCACTAATGGCATTCTTGTTCTGTGTTCCTGAAACATGGAAATAAGTTTCTAACACAATTTTCTTTCCCTTTTACCAACAGCACGACTCGTGTCTACATTTATTGTAAGGAGTTTGTTTCAATAAGATGAGTTTCTAGCTGGGCGCAGTGGCATGCACCTGTAATCCCAATGGCTTGGGAGGCTGAGGCAGGAGGATAGTGAGTTCAAAGCCAGCCTCAGCAAAACTGAGGTGCTAAGCAACTCAGTGAGACCCTGTCTCTAAATAAAATAGGACTGGGGATATGGCTCAGTGGTTGGATGCCCCTGGGTTTAATCCCTGGTGCAAAAAAAAAAAAAAAAAGAATGAGTTTCTTACTCAATTAAATTAAGATTTTTAATCAATTTCCTTTTGCTAATTAGCATCATGTAGGAATATGGGGCAGATTTCTACTGGCAAATTCTGGAAAGTTGCCACTCAGGGTAAGAGAGGTGAGGCCATGGATGCAGCTACTGTTTCTGGTTTTTTGGTTTTGGGGCATTTTTTTCTCCCTAAATGATGCTGTCCTCTAGATAAAGTTCCTATGGCCTATGGCTTCATTATGGGATGGGAATTTGTTTGACTGGAGGAGCAATTCTGCCCTTTCTCTAGTAATCTAAAAACTGAGGGCACAGAGAGGATGTTTAAGACAATGTAATGTTGTGTCAGTTTTCAGCAATATGGAAAATTATTTTTTTATTTTTATGTGGGAGCTTTTCAGAATCCCCCAGATTCCTTTGTTCCTTTTAGGAAAAGAAGACTTTTCCATTTAATATTATCCCACATCATATTTGATTAATATCAGACAGGTTGCTCAGCAAGAGTCCAGAAGGTTTGGATTTGGGTCGGGGATGGGATGGGAAGTGAGATCCCTTCTCCTTGGTAAACATTTAATGGCTTGGTGTCTCGGATGCGTTCTTGCAACCTGTGACGTGAGCAAGGGATAAAAATAGCTACTTGAAATGCCTCTAAGGTAACAAAAGGCAAGAAGAGCTAGAATTCCAGAGTTTAGAGCTGCTTCTGGAAATTCTCACAGATTAATGTAGCAAGGTGGGTGCTGAACAGCAGGGAGGGGGTTAGGTTACAGACTCAAAAAATAAGATGTTGAAGGGGTGTGCCAAAGGCCAGGGATCCCAGAACTGTCAGCTGGAGTTTAAGATTTGGGGTAGCCATGGAAACCAGCTCCAGCCCTGCCAGTGGTGACGGCCCAGAGGCAGCTTGTCATTGACAGAGCAGGTGCCTTGCTGTGCACCAACCTGGCCTTTCCTCACTGCAAGGAAGCTCAGAATGTGGGGAGGGTGGGGTGTAATTGGAATTCAGTTAGGAACCAGGTCCAAGGAGTAAGAACATACTGTGAATGAGCTTGAAAAGATAATTTTACCTGAGGTGATTGCTCCGGCTAGGCGTGGTGGCACCTGCCTGTAATCCCATTGGCTTGGGAGGCTGAGGCAGGAGGATCACAAGTTGAGAGCCAGCCTCAGCAAAAGTGAGGCACTAAGCAACTCAGTGAGACCCTGTCTCTCAATAAAATACAAAATAGGGCTGGGGATGTGGCTCAGTGGTCAAGGGCCCCGAGTTCAATTCCCAGTACCCCCGCCAAAAAAAAAAGGATAGCTCCATTTATACCCCTTTTGGCACAATAAACCCCATCAGAAATGCACGAGGGCCTCGACACCCAGAGAAGAATGGAATGATAGGAGTTGTACGGCCAGATTTCTGGAAGTGGCAGATTCCTCATCCTTTTTGCCCTGCCTTGGCTCAAATGAAGAAGAGGGAGAAGCATTTCCTACTTGCCTTTAAATACAGACACTGCCCCTAAGTTCACGTGTGCTTGAGGATGGGAGAGAAGGATGAGAATGCTGAACTATTTTGGATTCAATTAGCTCACAAAACCAAAATGACAATGCAAGCTAACATGGTATAGTGTGATACAGAAACATCAAGAAATACTTTCAGCTACTGGGAGTGATGGAGAGGTCAATTCTTCTGCAGCTCACAGGTCAGCTGGCTTCCTGAACAAGCAGGTGTCTACAGATATCAAAGAAGGTGGGATTTTGGCAGAGAGCAACCAGCTAGGCTGGTGGAGTGCCCCTGGGTTCAATCCCCAGTACCGCAAAAACAAAAAGCCAGCCATGTCTGTCCTGCATCTGGACTCTGAGTGAAGTTGAGCAAATCGTGGATTCAATTTAGTGGAGACCAGACCTTAGAGGCACGAGAGTCCTGGTTGTTAGAAAGTCGAGATTGTTGGCCTGTCCTCTTCCACGTCCCCACGTGCCTTTTTCCCACCAACGACTCCAAGTTGTGTGTCAGTCCTGTCCTCTCTCCTGAGAACCAGATTCACCATCCACCGTCTGCTGGGCAAGAGCCCGGGACACCCCCGTGTCTCCTTCAAGATGGCCCAGCGTCCTCCGTGCTGATCCTCCACGCATTCTTCCTGGCCTCTCTCTTTGCCTGCTGACCACTGAGCAAGCCAGGTGGAGCTTCCTCCTGAAGGACCCTCATGTGGCTCTGCTTGGTTCTGGCCCTGCTGCCAGGCCCTGGTCCAGACTCCCTTTGTCCCTGGCAGGGTCTAGCGCCTTGCCCTTCCTCCTTTCCTACCCTGTTCACAGTCCGAGCAGAGCAGGCCCTTCCTGATGAAAGCCTTCTGAGGCTCCCTGCTGACTCAAAATGAAGTCTGATTCCTTCTCTGCCTTTCATGGACGAGCCCCCGTGGTCTACAGCAGGAGGCAAGAAGGAGTC
This sequence comes from Glaucomys volans, assembly GCA_020662805.1. Classification (NCBI taxonomy): domain Eukaryota; kingdom Metazoa; phylum Chordata; class Mammalia; order Rodentia; family Sciuridae; genus Glaucomys; species Glaucomys volans. The sequence goes on from JAJEJO010002651.1 coordinate 217,086, forward strand.
TCCCCTGCTACCATCACCCATTTTGTTCAGGTCTCTGAGTTCCTTTGATCTCAGGAATGTAGATCCAGACTTGGTCTGAGGAGGGCCTTGTGGCCCAGGGCTGGACAGTGAGGTGGAAGGGGACATCTGTTGGAAATGCCTGGGAAAGTTTTTTCCTATCAGCTAAGAGGAAGGGCAACGAGGCACAAAGGTCTCCCCTCCTCCCCGCTCACGTCTCTTCCTTGACTGAGATGTGAATATCGGATGCTTAGAGCGGCTGCAGCCACCCTATGATCATGAGAGAAAAGGTCAAGAGAATCTCAGAGATACTAGATCTAACATCCCAACTACCTCCATGCTTATTTAAGGAAAATCAAACCACTGTTTAGAACACTGCTAGTCAGAGGATCTCTTACTTGCAGCTGACAGGGTTCGGCCTTGGAGGGCGAGTGGGTGAAGGGCGTCCAGGCTGCAGGGACTGTGGGAGCAAAGGCACAGAAGTCAGGGAATGGCACCTATGAGAAGGGCAAGTTCCCACTTAGCTGGGCCACAGAGGAGGCGGAGGGGGTATCAGGTGTGTTGCCACGGCCACTCTGATATAGTCATTTCGACTCGGGGACAACCTGAAGTCACTCTTGTGGCTCTATTGCTACTATTGGGACATTCAAAACACTTTATTTTTATTTATTTATTTATTTTTTTGAACCAGGGGTTGAATTCAGGGACACTCGGCCACTGAGCCACATCCCCAGCCCTATTTTGTATTTTATTTAGAGACAGGGTCTCACTGAGTTGCTTAGGGCCTCACTAAGTTGCTGAGGCTGGCTTTGAACTTGCGATCCTCCTGACTCAGCCTCCCAAGTCGCTTGGATTATAGGCAAAACACTTTAAAACACAAACTTGCAAGTACTCTCTTTTCTAAAATGAAAATCATTATTTTAATCCTACTTATAAAACTAACAAACTAGCATTAAAGGATAAGACAATACTAAAAGTGTAAAAAAATAAGCAATTCTACTATCACCTAGAGATAAGCCTGATAATTCTCCCAGATCGTGTTCTGTTGCTGTTTTTGGTTTGTTTTGTTTTTGTGGTGCTGGGGATGGAACCTGGGCCCCGTACCTGGTAAGCAGATGTCCTACTACTGAGCTACATTCCCAGCCTCTGTTGCTATTTCATAACCTTTTAAAAATTTTCATATTATAATGTGGACAGTTTTCCATGTCTACAAATATAGATTGACACCCTCTTGTTTAATTTTGGGGGGACATTTGTTGTTAGGATCCTGGACAGTGTACTTAATCAACTTGGTATTTGGGGCCATTTGGATCATCTTTGGTTCCCCTCTATTATAGCAATGTGCACTCTGTTAGAATTACAGAAACACAAGTTAAACTTGCTGAATCAAACAAGGGAAATTGTTGCTTTATGTACACAAAACAGTCAAGGGAATTCTGTGACTTGGAGTATGAATGGCTCTAGGACTTTGTACTCTGAATTCTCAGTCTACTTATTCCCCTCATGGTGACAATATGACTGCCAAAGCTCTAAGCAGGCACCTGTCTTCTCATAAGAAAGACAAAAAGAGCAATTTAAAAAAAAAAAAAATCAGTTCCTGGAAAATCCCCACAAATAAATCTCATTTACCTTCGTTAACCTGGTATTATGGTTGGATCTGGTATGTCTCCCAGGAATTCATGGGTTTTGTTTTGTTTTGTTTTGTTTTGTTTTGTTTGAACCAGGGATTGAACTCAGGGGCACTCGGCCACTGAGCCACATCCCCAGCCCTATTTTGTATTTTATTTAGAGACAGGGTCTCACTGAGTTGCTTAGTGCCTTTCCCGTGCTGAGGCTGGCTTTGAACCCGCGATCCTCCTGCCTCAGCCTCCCAAGCCGCATGCCTGGCTAAGAGTTCATGTTTTGAAAGCCTGGTTCCCAAAGCAGCAAGGTTCAGAGGTGGGACTTTTGGGAAGTAGCTGGATCATGAGGACTCTGACCTCATCAGTGAATGAATTAATCCATTGATGGATTAGTAATTTGGATAAGTGTAGGCAGGTGGGATGTGTCAGGAGGAAGTAGGTCACTGGGAGTGTGTCCCCGGCCTCTCCCCTTCCTCTCTCTGTTTCTTCCACTGCATGAAGTTTCTGCCTTGGAGCCTGCTGACCATGGACTGAACCTCTGAAACCTTAAGCAAAAATAAACCTTTCCTCCTCTAATTTGTTCTTGTTGGGTATTTTAGTCACAGTGACAAAAAGTTGACCACACACTTGGCTTGGGTTCAGAGCAGTCACCTGGGTACATATAAGAGACCTGGCTCTGGGCTCAGCCCTACAGCCAAGGATAAGGTGCTGCACCACTAAACCATGGGCCTTGTAACAGTGGGGCAGAGGACCCCAGAGTCCCTGCAGACGAGGGCAGAGGGTGCCGGCTGGGAACCATGGTGTCCTCACATACACATTTGAATGCACAAGACATCCTCACCACATGCAGAATTTCCTGAGAAAGGACCCAAAGAGGACAGTAGACCAAAGGCCCAAAGGACTGCAGTCTGCTATGGTTAGGGGAGAGGAGTAGAATATCACATGGTGTGTGGGGGGCAGCACGGGTGCGGCTGGAGATTGAACCCAAGGCTTCACACATGATAGACAAACTCTTTACCACTGAGAGACACCCCCAGCCCTCATGCTGCTCTTCTGGTTTGGATATTGTATTAGGGCTCTTGAGAGAAGCAGCATCAATAGGGTGTGTGTGTGTGTGTGTGTGTGCGCACGTGAGTTTATGAGGGCACTAATACCATTGATGAGGGCACCACCTTCCTAGCCTAGTTGCTTCCTGAGGGTGCCACCTCCTAGAACCATCACCTTGGGAGAGAGGTTTTCAACATATGAGTTTGGGAGGACACAAAATTCAGATAACTATCTGCACACACGTACACAGAGAGATTCAGATAACTATCTGCGTGCGCGCGCGCACACACACACACACACACACACACACACACTTATTATAAGGAATTGACTCACATGACTACAGGCAAGTTGGCAGGCTGGACCCCAGGAGAGCCAATGGTATAAGCTCTAGTCTGAAGGCTGCAGGCTTATGACCCAAGAAGAGCTGATGTTTCAGATCAAGACGAAAGACAGGAAATGACCTGTATTCCAGCTCCAACAGGCAGGCAGAAGGGGCTCCCTTTTACTGAGGGAAGGTCTGTCTGCTAGTCTATTTGAACCTTCAACTGAATAGATGAGGCCCACCCACACTGGGAAGGGCAGTCTGCTTTATTCAGTCTACCCTTCAAACGTTGATCTGTTCCAGAAACATGCTCTCAGGCATACCCTAAATAACATTTGCCTAAATGTTTGGACACCCTTTGGCCCAGGTAAGTTGTTGCTTAAAAATCAACCATCACAGACATGTCATGATCTCTTCTTAGGTGCCAAAGACTTGGCACACACTTTGGAAAAGGACTTCTGTCTACTCTAGGCCAGATTAAAATGGTGACCCTCAGCTTCCTCTGCCACTAAGAGGAATGAGAACCATGTGGCCGTTCACTCTCTCCTCCCCTCTGACCAGAAAGGTTTTGTCCCCATTTGGGATAAATAAACCCCATATACCTGCTATGCATCCCATTGGATCTCCCTCTACCCTCTAACCTAGCCGGCCCATCTTTGTGGCCCCGGAAGAGCTTCGTGAACACTGTGCTCCCTTGGCAGCCGCCGGGGTCAGGAGCATAGTGGAAGGCATCTGATGCCAGCATCGTCAGGAAGGGGATGTGGAGGCCAGTGCAGGCCTCAGGAGCCAGCCTCAGCCATGTCCTATCCTTGGCTGTGGAGGGCTGTGCCCTGCGTCCCAATGCACTGTCATGTCCACTCTTTCTAAGGCTGACATCATCCTGAGGGGCGACCGTCTCCTAGGCGGGTGAAGGGCTGCCCGGCTCTGCCAGGCCTACGACTGGACGGCCTGCCCCGGCGACCCCTGGTGGTGGCGCTGGGCAGCGCGTTCAGTACAATGCGGGCGCACAGCGCCCTCTGCCGGCAGATGACCGTTCTTTTATTTTCTTTGTGTCTTGGCTTGACTTTGGGAGGAACTAACCAGTATGCCCATTTTACATTTGAGAAAGGGGAGGTGCAGAGAAGTTAGGTGTCCGAAGAAGGGATATGGATCCGGACTTTTTGACTGCAGAGTCTGCGTTAAGTCAAAACAGCTAATACGAACTCCAGTTATGTCAACAAAAATGCCACATCCACAGAGGATTCCCCACCGCCCAGCTCATGTGACCTTGCTCAGGGGAACCAGGACCAGCCCTGGGGTACTTCACTCTTGGAAGATAATAAGCAAACCAGTATTCTCATATTGCATGGGGGATTCTAAATCGAGTTGTTTGAGGAATATTGGAAGGAATGGGGTGTTCTATCCCAGAGAAGGGCAAACATGAAGGACTGTGCACACCAAAGGGCTGTTGTAGGGCAAGGGGACTGGAATGCCTCAGATTCCAGGGTGGAGACTGCAAGCGGCCATATTTCTGCAATCCAGAATGTCCCTCTGGCCAGTGCTACCCTCCAAAGAAACAGCTTCCTGTCATGGATGTGCCTGCTCAGGGGCTGGGCAGGAAGGAGTGAGTGCTGAACACAGCACCTGGGTCGCTACTTTGTGTCAGTTACAGAAGAATTTGGACAGAGGTGAGAAGCCCCAGGCAGGGGTTTACAGCCTCTTTGGGGGATGCAGGAGCAGGAAGCATGGCTAGCCCTTAGCTCAAAAGCTGAGGCAAACCCTGAGGAAGCTGGCAGCCAGAGGCCTTCAGCTAGCTACCTCATTGCAGTTGGGCAGCGGCCTTTCTTCTGAAAGGCCCATTCACACACTGCCTGTCCTTGTCCCTAGTCAGTGGTGGAGCCAAGTCTGAAGCCAGAGCTAATGCTCAGCTGCCCAGGGCTTTCCTTTCCTGGTGGCCGGACTTCTCTGTGGGTCTGCCCTAGGAGGAGAGGAGTGGTCTGGTCACCCAGTGAGGACCCAGTGGGCCCTGGGCCCCCAGTAAAGACTGGGGCTGGTTTCTCAATGTAGTTCTGTCCCTCATGGCCACATCTACAGAGATGGCTTGAGTGGGGGCTTCTGGTGGCCAACAGTGCTCAGAGAGTTGTGCAATTTGGTTTGACCACCAGGCAAAGTTCAGAATTGAAGTAGCTGGACAGGAAGGCCACCTGCCTTCTTCAGGGTGGCCTTGTCAGATTTGAGCTTCCTGTTCACCTTGAGCTCCATCTTGTCCCTGGCCTGAGCTCTGTGCTGTTTGCCCCGTGTCTCTCAGCCTTTCTTCCCCCACTGGTATCTGTCCCTTCATCTTCCTGGACACCAGTGATATCCAGGAATAAATGCTGATCACAGGCTCTGGGGCAGGGGATGGGGCCGGAGGTCTCCTCCCCACTTTCCTCTGGCTCAGGGTTCCCATGCTGCTGGGAGAGAGGCCTGGTCATTTACATGAGTTGACAGGAGGGCTGACAAGTGGATCATCTGAGCATCCTTGGTTGGGTCAGTGTTGGCCCTGGACGTCCGCCCCTTCCCTCAATGCCATCCTTTTGCTCCTTGCTAGTCTTTATCCTGACACAGGCAAGGCATTGACAGTTACTCAGAACCAGAATTCATCTCCTTAAAATGCTAAAAATAAACCAAACCTGCCCATGTGTATCCCTGCCCCTAGAGACCCTGATGGGGTGGTGCGGTGTGAGAAGTGGCCATCCATGAACCTCCGCTCCAGCCTCTGAGAGCTTGACCTCCCAGGAGGATTCTGAGACAATCCAGGCCGCTGGCAGTGGAGGCCATGGGCCCTGGGTGGGGAAGGGCTGTCAGCTTCCCCTTTGCTTCAGGCACCATGTATCTGGCCTGAAGTCAGGAAGGGTTCTTCCCCATCAGGTGTCGGGGCTCTCCCATTTCACAGCAGATATGGGGAGCCACAGCACACAAGAGAATTGTCCAAGGTAAACCAGCTGTGGTCATCTACTCCAGTGTCCAGAGTCCCGACAGGTAGTCTTGAAAATGCCAGATCAAATTGCCCCCAAAGGCAAACTGCTTCTAAATTTGCTGAGCTAGCTTCTTCTTTGCTGCTTGAGGTAGGGTGTTTCTGTTTGATTTTTAGGAAGTCCAAGTCACTGAGTGCCTACTGTATGCACGGGGCTGTACTGGGCACTGGGCACATGAAAAGAAACAAAGTGCACACCTGTAATCCCAGTGGCTTGGAAGGCTGAGGCAGGAGGATTGCAAGTTCAAGGCCAGCCTCAGCAACTTAGAGAGGCCCTAAGGACTTAGTGAGACTGTCTCAAAACAAAAAATTTTTTACAAAGGGACTGGGGATGTGGCTCTGTGATTTAGTGTCCCTGGGTTCAATCTCTGGTTAAAAAAAAAAGAAAAAAAGAAAGAAAGAAACAAGGTGTCTGCCAACAGTGCGTGTGTTGAGGTTTGTCCCAAGGCACAGAGGAGCTCCGGAAGCCTGCAAGTCCACTGCATGCTGCTGTGTAGCATGTGCCCTGGATCTTTTAACCCTGGCTGGCCTGCATCCTTTCCTCCAGCCACAGTCCCCACAATCTTATTCTTGGCCCCCAGTAAGCATTTTGCAGCAGGTGCCAGTTCCCCTGTAAGGCTGTGAGGACAGTGGAATTTTCCCCGTGGAGTGGTCCCCTCTGTGCAGCTGGGGTTCCAGCCCTGCTGGCACCCAGTGGCTTTCCTGGGTGTTGTTTAGGTAAGAGTTAAAGGACACAAGAAACCCAAGGTAGGGCTGGAGTTGTGGCTCAGTGGTGGAGCGCTTGCCTGGCATGTAGGAGGCACTGGGTTCGATCCTCAGTACCACATAAAAATAAAGAGATAAAACAAAAATGTTGTGCCCATCTACAACTAAAAAATATTAAAAAAAAAAAAAAAAAGAAAAAGAAAAAGAAACCCAAGGTGACTTGAGGCCTTTGCACAAACCTATTCTGATGGAGACCTGCGCCTGGGGATGGGCAGCCAGCTGCCACTTGGGTAAACAGGAGAAGGGAGGTACCAGGAGAGAGAGGACAGAGCCAGCCCCAGGCTCTCGGGCCAGGCAGCTTGTATTCCTAGGGCTGCTATAACAAAACGCCCCAGACGTGTGTGTGTGTGTGTTTGTGTGTGTGTGTGTGTGTGTGTGTTGGGGTGGTTTAAATAGCAGAAATTAAGCCTCTTCCATTGCTGGGGGCTGGAGCCCATGATCAAGTTGGAGTTGTTGGCAGGGTTGTTTCCTTCTGAGACCCCTCCATGTCTGGCAGATGGTCACCTTCTGTCAGTGTCTCCACGCCATCTTTCCTCTGTACCATGTTTGTGTCCAAATTGCTCCTTCTTATAAGGACACCGCTTGTATTGGGTCAGGGCCCACCCTTTTAAAAGATCCAGTCTCTTAATAAAAGGCCATATTTTGTGGTCTTAGAGGTTAGGGCTTCACCATAGGAATCGGGTCACAATTCAACCCAACTCTGGTTGCCTGTTAATACAACCGACTATGGTGAATTGGACCATCTGGGGATTTGGACATGAAGCTTGAGTATCTGGAGAAGGAAGTGAGGCAGGGGAGGGAAGGATGGGAGAAGAAAGCCCTCGGTCCTGTCCCTAGCCCAGAAATTTCTACATGCCCACAGGCAAGGACATAGGACTACCCCAGAAGGCAATTTTGCTTGAAGGCCTAGACCATCCCAGGCATCTGTGTGTCTTTGTGGGAGTGGAGTAGAGGACAGAGGTATGCAGGGGGGAGCTGCCACTACCCTCTGTGCTGCCCTGGGGACTCCAACTAACAACTGTCTACTATCAGGGGCCTGAGTGCAGAAAGTCCCACTGGTGTAGGGCTGCCAAATCTAGAAATAAAAATACAGGAGAAGCTGAGCAGGTGGCGGTGCCTGTAGTACTAGCTATTCAGGAGACTGAGGCAGGAGGACTGTTTGAGCCCAGGGATTTGAGGCCAGCCTGGGGCAACTTGGGTAAACAGTTCTCTTTATCTGTTATGGTTTAGTTGTGGTGCCCCGAAAAGCTCACGTGTGAGACAGTGCAATAAGGTTCAGAGGAGGAATGATTGGATTATAAGTCTTAACCCAATCAGTGAATTAATCCCCCGACAGGGATTAACTGAGTGGTAACTGAAGTGGGAGCGTGTGGCTGGAGGAAGCGGGAATTGAGGAGTGGCTATGGGGTATATATTTGTATCTGACAAGTGGAGGCTCTCTCTCTTTCTCTGCTTCCTGATCACCATGATGTGAGCTGCTTCCCTCCACCTCTCCCGCCATGTGGAGCCAGCCTTCTATGGACTAAGACCTCTGAAACTGTGAGCCCTAAATAAACTTTTCCTCCTCTATAGTTGTGCTGGTCAGGTCATTTAGTCACAGCAGTGAAAAAGCTGACTAAAACACTATCTCTTAAAAATAAAATTCCCTTTGGGCTGGGAGTGTAACTCAGTGTATAAGACCCTGGGTTCAATCACCAGCCCCAAGAGGAGAAGGAAGAGAAGGACCCAGGATGTCCAATTATATTTAAATTTCAGATCAATGACAACCTTTTTTTTTTTTACTATAACTATTTCCCAAATATTGCATGGGATCTACTACACTACAAAGTTAGATGTTGTTCATCTGTTAGAAAAGGCAGTCAGGAAAGACCTCTCTGAAGGGACCTTTGGGTAGAGACCTGAGTGAAACCTGGGGCAGGGGGTAACAGGCAGTGCAGATCTAGAGGAAAGGATGTCAGCAACGGAAATAGGTGCTACAGTCAGTCATGGTTCAGGGCCCACAAAAGGTCATTGTGATATGGTCTTCAGTTTCAGAGTGAGCTTGTTAAAATGCAGAATCTGGGCTAGTGGACGGGGCGGGCATGGGATTCACCCTCCTACACGGCTCCTGCATCTCTTACTCCCGGTCCTCGTCAGGTATCCCACACACAGTCCAGGGGCGTAAACTCTCAATTCTGGGTTCACAGCCAGGAAGTCCCTCAGAGGCCACCTGGGGAAAACCTCTCTGATTACTCATAGGGGCTGAGTTTCATGGGTTTAAGGACCTGAGCCAAAGGGTTTGGTCTGAGGAGAGTGTGGCTCTTCTGTGCCACAGCCAAATGCCCATCTTTAGTTCTGGGTGTTTCTGAGTCGTGGGTACTGGTTTTGGTGAAGCCCCCACCTACTCCCCGATGCCTGTCACTTTGCAGTTAGGAACTTCCTGCTGGGGCCTGTGGAGTCCCTGCTTAGCCTCCAAATCTTGCAGCTCTGGCCCAAGGCGATCTCCACCTTCTAGCTCCCTAGTCCCTTAATTTGGAAAATACTTGCAGGTCTAATTTGAGCCCTTTTTTCTAGAGCTCAAGTCCATTTCTTCTGATCTGAAAGAACATGAGGGAGAGAAAGAGTGACAGAGCTGTCCTTGGAGCAGTAGCCTCAGAAAGCTCCTTTCCCTTTCTTTCTCCAAGTGGAACAATTTCTCTTAGACCTCTGATCCTTCCCAAGGAGCATCACTCTCCAGCGACCCCAAAGCCTACCCCACGGGCACCACAGAGACCTGAGCCCCCCACACCTCTGTCCCTGCAGGGTTTCTTCATCACCTTGAGCCTCCTCCCAGGCTGGGGGTCAACGAGCAGGCAGAACAGTGGTGGTAGGAGGAGCCAAGCTGGGCTGAGCGGAGCCACACTGCTCTGTTCTGTGTCCTGGGGCAAGAAAGCAGCTCCTCAACTGACTGGCTGGCCCAGCCCTGGCTCCCATCCTCTTCCAAAGGATGCACACTGGGCCAAGAGCACCCACAACCTCAACTGAGAGAGCAGGAGAGAGAAGCGAGACAGGAAGTGATCTCACTCTCCTAAACCACAGAGAGGGAGGGTCCCAGCAGCAGGTGCATCAGAGTCCTGAGCAGGAGCCTGTGCTCAGTCTCCACCCTTCTTTTCTAGACATCTCCACAGCCAAGCCACATGCCTATAATCCCGGCTACTCAGGAAGCTGTGGTAGGAAGCTCTTGAGTTTGAAGCCAGCCTGGGCAATTTAATGAGACCCTGTCTCAAAATAAAATTTATTTATTTATTTTATTTATTTAATTTTTTTTGAACCAGGGATTGAACTCAGGGACACTCAGCCCCTGAGCCACATCCCCGGCCCTATTTTGTATTTTATTTAGAGACCGGGTCTCACTGAGTTGCTTAGGACCTCACTAAGTTGCTGAGGCTGGCTTTGAACTCCAGATCCTCCTGACTCAGCCTCCCAAGTCACTTGGATTACAGGCGTGCGCCACCACGCCCGGCTCAAAATAAAATTTAGAAAGGCCTGTGGGGTAACTTAGTGGTAGACCGCTTACCTAGCTTGTGTGAATCCCTGGGTTCCATCCTTGTCACCAAAAGATAAAATAGAAATAGAGGACTCCATAGGGTTCACACTGGAAGAACTTCAGCACAGGAGGGGATCAGAAAGGCTTTGCATGCAGTGGGTGCTTATCCGGTATCTGTGGGTGAGACTGAGGCAGCTGTGAACACTGCCAGCCTGTGTTGGTCACACCCACTGGGCCAACGGAGGAGGCCGCGCCCTGCAAGACCACAGTGGAGAAAAGTGAGAAACACTCCCAAGACACTGGATGCCCCCCAACCCTGCAGCTGCAGGGCCCCAAGCAGGCCTGTTTCCTGCGGCGCTTGTGGTGACACTGAACTGAGGCAACCATGAAGATACATGTCAACAGTGACACGCCAGCTGCATTTCAACAGCCTCTGCCTTCTTCCCACCCATCCCCTCAGTGACCCACAGATCATCACTGGGAGGTGACCTGTCAAGGACAGAAGACACATGAGGTGACATGGAGCCCTCCTGCCTTGAGATTCTTCCTCATCCTCCTGCCAATGGACGCTTCCTCATATAAATTAGGAAGGTCTCCAAGACCTTGCAAGTGTTCTGTAACACTTGAACGTGAAACAAACACCAAGTTATTATTTCCCTAAATTAAATGATCTCTGACTCCAAGTCTGCACCTCCCCCCCTGAGGAGGATCACCCACTCTTCATTTCTGGGGATCCCTTCACTTCGTGGGCTCACACAGGAATCCAAGGCTTTGAAGGGGAACAGAAGGGCAGGGAGGAGGCCTGCAGAGCTCAGGGGCACCCCCACATGGGCCTTCTGGGTGGCTCTGAGCTTTGCACGGGGATTCCCGTCACTGCTCTTGAGACTGGGGAGTTTCATGGCTTTGTCCAGGGCCCCTGCTGTGTCCCCATGGGCAGTGTGGACACCCCTGCAAGAAGCAGGCCTTTACTACCAGAGAAACCCAAGCCCTAGGCCCTCTCTCCTTGCTGCACCTCAGGTAACCTGAGTGGTTGCTTTGGGGGCTGCTGTGGGAGGTCATTCTTTCTTGCCTGGCACAAAGAATCAGTTCACAGTTCTGTCCCCATCCTTCTTTCTCACTGAGAGCCCAGCTGAGGACAAAGGCCTGTCTGTCTCTCCAGGGTGGAGGAAGGGAACATTCCTCTTATTTCATTTCTTGCATCCAGGCAGTTATTTCACAGTTGTATGGCATATTCGTAACCAAAGGAGTCTCAAAGGAGGCACCATGATTCAGGAAAAGAACATCATCATGGCGTCCGAGTTTGGGTGGGTCTATAACCCTGGCTGCATCTCCATGTTCACACAGAGACAGGAGCTCCCTGCTGGGCCACGCTCCTTTTGTTCACCCAGAAAAAGATGAGGCTTTGTATTTCCTTCCCCAGTCTTGGGTTATCCACGTATTGTTGCATCATTTTTTCAGATTCCACTTCCTGTCCCATCCCCTGGCCCCACTTACCTGTGTCCCATTTCCTCTTCCACCTGAGTTGTCTTCTGTCTGCCCTCAGGAGTGTCACCACACTCCCAGCTTGCCTCTGGGACAGCACTCCTGTTTCCCCTCCATAAGGACTTCCAGGAGCAACATGGCTGGCTGGGAAAGGCTGGTTCCTTCTCTCCCAGTTTGTCACTGCCCAGGCCTCTGGCCAGCCCTGTGCAAGCTGTGGCTCTCCTGGGGCCACTGAGCCTCCTCTGCAGAACTCTGCTGGCCAAACCCCACTGCCTTCTGCCTTTGGGTCCAACTCACACTCCACAGATGGTTAATTCCTTCTTTGGGTTGCAGAATGGGATTGCAGGCCAGGCCTTTGGGTGAAAGACAAACCTCCTAGGCCCCACCATTAAGAGAGAAAAAAGAAATCTTCAGAGTTTTCAGATGTGAAAATGTCAGTGAACCTTTATTTGATTTATTTTTATGTGGTGCTGAGAATTGAACCCAGTGCCTCACACATGCTAGGCAAGCGCTCTGCTACTGAGCCAAACCCCAGCCCAATAGTTTCTTTTCAATGAAATGGAAATAGACATCTCAATTTGGTAGGAAATATGGGATCCTGTTTCTCCATCCCTCCCCAGCTCTTTCTCTACATGATAGTAAGGACACAGTGAAATCTTTCTTGCTGAGGCAAGTTATATCCTCAGCATCTTTCTCAACCAGTGCTGCAGGAAGCCAATGCTAATTGAAGAATTTTATTTGCTATTCCTGTCTGGCAAAGACCCCTCAATCCTGACTACCCTAATTCAGGTTGGTATCAGCTCCTGCAGGGATGGCAGCCACACCAGTACCCGGTGCCCCTGTTCAGGCCTCACCCCTATGATGCTGCTTCTCTCCAGCTGCTGACACGATCTGAACCTCTTGCTCACCTCTTGGAATTTCTCAGTATGAAACACTCTACAGCAGAGGGCAGCAGTTTTCTGTGAAGGGCCAGCCACGGTGCTTTCAGGCCTTAAGGGCAACTCTTGTCGTTGCAGTATGAAAACAGTCACAGGCAGCATGTACATGCCTAGGTGGGACTATGTTCCAATAAAACTTTATTCATAAAACAGACACCAGGCCAGATTGGATCTGCAGGCTGCAGAATAAGGCCTGGACCACTCAGCATGCTGTGTGAGGCCTTCTCCTGCTCTGTCTCCTAGAGATCCTTTCACCTCCTGTGTGCCCTACACTCCCCACTGCCACGCACCATGCCAACTCCACATGCTCACAGTTCCCAATAAACATCAGTGCTCTCTCTGTGTCTTTGCTTAGGGTGTTTCCTCACTCTGGACACCCAGCTCCTCCTTCTCCACCTGAAAATCTCCTGTTTGTTCTTCCAGAGTCAGACCCTCTACTTCTTCCAGCCAGCCTTTGCCTTGTCTGACCTCTGAGCAACACGGGACCCTGTTGAACTTTTCCCTTTCCTTCCTCTTCCTTTGACTCTCTTCAGCCCATTTTCCTGTTTTTCTCTTGCCTTCCCAGCTGTCCCTGCTCTGTCTCCTTCAACTACGCTGGCTTCAGCAGATGACACTCCTGGATGGCCCTTCCCCAGCCCTTCCCCCTCTCTTACTCTGGGTGATCTGCACCCCCAGGACCTCACTTCCCACCTGGATGCTGCCAGCTCCAGGGTCCATACCTCCTGTCGGGCCTCTGTACAGAACATGGCTCCACCAGATACCCACGGTCTACAGCTGCAGTGGCTGCTCAGACTCAGCGTGTCCCCTGCACCCGAGCTAGCAATCCTCTTCCCACCAAGCCCACTCCTCTTCCTGAATTCTCCCTCTGGAAGATGGCACCACAGGTGGATGCATTTTTGGTGCCTCTTCCTAGTTCAAAACACCCGCGCCGAGCGCGGTGGCGCACGCCTGTAATCCTAGCACTTGGGAGACTGAGGCAGGAGGATCTCGAGTTCAAAGCCAGCCTCAGCAACTTAGTGAGACCCTAAGCAACTCAGTGAGACCCTCTCTTTAAGTAAAATAGAAAATAGGGCTGGGGATGTGGCTCAGTGGTGGAGTGCCCCTGGGTTCAATCCCCAGTACCAAAAAAAAAAAACCAAAAACACCCGCCTCTGTCTCATGGCATCCCTACCAGTGTTCCCCTCCCGCATCTGTCCTGGCGACTGCCTCCATTCAATAGGACACCTTTACCTTGATGTGTATGACCCCTCCTTGCCACTCAGCGACTTCCCCAAATGGAGCCAGGGTTTGTTCAGGTGATTGGGCCTTTGTGGCAAGGGAGGAAGCTATGGAGGGGGGTTATTACAGCATCACTGGAGTCTGGGGAAGCAGCAGAAATTGGTCTGAGAGAAAGGTGGGGAAGGAGAGCTACAAGAACAGGATTAGAGGCCAATGTAGCTTCTGATTCCAGCTCCCCCTGAGGCTGGGCCATGAGGGGTCAGGCAGTACAACTGGCAGTGAGTCTAGGAGGTGAGCAGTGTAGTCTCATGGTCAGACTTTCCCCTCCCACCACCCTGGTCCTCCCTCCCTGAGCACTGCCCTGTGTCCTGTGCCCCTGAGCTTCCATTCCTGCAAGGATCCAGTTCCTCCAAATCAGCTGGTGCTCCAGCGTGCTTTGGTTCTTGGATCCCCTGCATCCCAGCAGCAGTGCACCTTGGCTGTCCCTAGGAGCTGCCCCCTTCATTTGCCCCCACCCACTCCTGATAAGGGACTGAGGGCAGAGTATCCAGGGACTGGGCCATTCTTTTTTTTGGGGGGGGGCATTCTTTATCCTGGTTTTCATGGAAGGAAACCATACTGCTCCTCCAGGCAATCAGGCTGGGAGTAGGGACAAAGACTTGTGTCTCTGGCTTTGGGACAATAGCATTTACCCTGTGGCTTCTTCTTGCTTGGTCTGGGAGCCCAGCAGGCCCAAGACACTGCAACCTGGACTGGCTGGGGCCAGCAGGGAGTGGGAATTGATGCAGAGCCTCAGCAGAGTGGCAGGGATACTTACCAGAAATTCTGACAGGCCATCTGCTCCCAGACAGCAGAGCATACAACCTCACGAGATGGCCTGGGCTACCAAGACTCAACAGGACTCCACAAAGGGAGTTTATCCTTTAGGGGGTCATTCTACCGATCTTTGGTCCATCTGGGTTTAATGTGTTTGAAGCTGAGCAGCAAAGCTCACTATCTTCTTCTGTGTGTCCTTGCAGCCCCTCTGGGCCTTGGCCAGCCATTCCCCTACCCACTGCCTGTCCTCTAAACCCCAGCCAGCATCCTCACCCCTGAATTGAGGAGGAACACACAGTGTAGGTTCTCCAAGATCTTCAAAAGCGACCCTATTTCTCCTGGTTAGCTCTGGGCAGAGGCAGCAAGGCTCCTCGTACTGTCCCCCACTATCCATGCAAGAACAGCTGGATGCAGAGACAACAGCTGAAGGAAGGGTAAGACTTCTGGGCAAGGTAGGGCAGAAGTGCGTATCTGGCAGGGGCACAGGAAAGCCCCCGTCTCTGGTAGGGAAGACCCACACTTTCTTTCCCCTTTTAGCCAGTAGACAGTGACTGGCAATGTGGATCTGGAAGGTTCTTTTTCTTTTCCTTCTTCTTTTTGGTTCTGGGGATGGAACCCAGGGCCTCACACATGCTAAGCATGCTCTACCACGGAGCTACACCTCATCCCCAGGTTTTGCTTCTTGAACTAAAACCATGAATGGGCCCTTGTTGGAGCAGGGATAGGTATGGGGGAGGGTGTGGAACCTGCATTTCTGCTGGGAGGAGGAGCTGGCACTGACTGGTGGATTTATCCAGCAACTCTCTATCCAGAGGAGGTGACCTCTGAAGGTCCTGAAGGAGGGGGCAATGTCACATTGGGGTTGGAGGAACTGGCTGTGAATGAGTGGAGTCAAGGGCAGATGGAGGATTGACTGGTGGCAGCTGGCAGGCTGCTGTGACTGTGCTTGTCACATGAAGGGTAGATGAAGTTTCCTCAAGCATAGCAAGAAAGAGTAGTTGGGACAGGCTGGGTTTCCGAGCAGCATCTCAACTTTGGCCAATTCCCATCATAACTAATTCTGTATCATGATAAAGATACTCTGTAGCTTTAAAAACAAACAAACAAAAAACCCCCCAGACCTCAGCCAACTCTGTTGTTGAAATTCTGACTATGCTCCCAAACCAGAGCAACAGAAGCTCTCTGCTCTGAGTGGACAGACTGGACGTGTCCCCTCCTCCGCTGCAAGGCAAGATGGCCCAGGAGCCCCCACATCTCAGACACAGGGGCGGGGTGGGACCTGGAGGTGGTCGCTGTGGACTTGCGGGGTCTTCCTCCGCGATCTTTCCATACCCGGAACCAAAAGGGGATTCCTTCAGTGGGGAAAGAGGAGCGTGCTCCCTGCCTCCACCTCACATCTCATCCAGTCCTCCGCCCAGTACGATATGTCACTGACTTCTGGGGACTCCTTCCAGTCCTCATCCATCTGATGATCACAGCCTCAGGCCTTTCCCTCTCCTCCCAGGGCGCTTCTCCCACCTGCCTTTCATTTCACCCCCGGCCTCCTTCCTCTTGCTCCTGCGCTGGGTCCTCCCTTCCATCCCTCTAAGACTTCCTCCTTGTTCCTCTCTCTCAACTAGTTGCTTGAACACAATCTGGTTCACACCCTAGGAAAACGGACAGGTGCCCAGGACTCCTGTCCCCAGAGTTTTGGCTTTGTGCAGCACACTGCAGCATCCACACTCCTGGACGTCTCCAGAGCACCTCAGTGCATCATGTCCAAACCTGAACTGCCTCCTTTCCCCCAGTCCTTGTTCCTTCTTCTTCATTCTGTGTCTCAGAGATGAACTGAGTTCTCCTCAAGCCCAGCCCAGAAGCCCTGGGGTCAGAGGACTGCAGGCTTTGAAGCTGAGCCACCTGACTTCATTCTCAATTCTACCACCTGCTGTGTGGTCCTGGCAAGTTTCTGAGCCTCTTTGTGCCTCGATTTCCCATATGAAAACAGCACCCTTCTTAAAGAGTTGTAGTAAGAAGTAAATAAGATATTCCATTAGATAGCACTCAACAAATATGAGTGGTTATGCACTCCCCCACCCACGCACACCACCACCACCACCACCAGGGCTCAATTCTGTGGGCTCTACCTCATCCCTAGATTGACTGCCACTGCTTCAGCTCAGCTCTTCACCCATTGCCACCCTCAACTACTGCAGCCGCCTTCCTACTGGGCTCTCACCCTTAATGGTCTGCCTACTGTCCATCTGGATAATTCCTCTTTAAAAAAGTTTTATTGAAGTATAATTCACATGGCATATAATTCATTCATTTAAATGTAATGATTCAAAGGCTTTTAGTATATTTAGAGTCGTGCAGCCACCTCAGTTTTAGCACACTTTCATCACTCCATAGAGAAACCTTGCACATGTTAACAGCCAATCTCTATCACACTTCCTGCCCTCTGTCCTAGGCAACCACTAAGGATTATTCATCTCTTTAGATTTGTCTGTTCTGGCTATTTCATAGTAATGGAATCATATAATAATATGTGTTCTTTTGTAACTCTACTGCTGAACTACATCCCCAGACTCCCCCTTTTTTAAGACAAGGGCTAAGTTGCCCAGCCTGGCCTTGAACTTGCTATCCTCTTGCCTCAGCCTTGTGAGTATCTGGGATTGCAGACATGCACTTCCACACCTGGCCTTAGCTATATCACATTTTGTTGCTCTAGTATGAAAAAATCATCGAGCATTTTTTCATGTGCTTATTGACCTTTCACATATCTCCTTTGGATAAATGTCTATTCAGACCCTTTGCCCATTTTTAAATTGGATTGTTGCTGTGGTTTGGAGAAGTGTCCCCAAAGGCTCACGTGTTAAAGTTTTGCTATTGGGAGGTGGTGGAATCTTTAAAAGGTGTGACTTAGTAGACAGAAGTTAGGTCACTGGGGGTGTTTTCTTGAAGGGGATATTGGGATCTCAGCTTCTTCTTCTCTGTCTTTTGCTTTCTGACTGCCATGAGATGAACAGCTTCCTCCATCACTTGTTCCTACTGTGAAGTTCTTTGCCACTGTGGTCCCTAAGAAACAAGGGCCAAGAGACCAAGGACTGAAAATCCCACAAATGTCTGCCAAAATAAACAGTTCCTCTTTTTAAGTTGTTTAGACCAGGTATTTTGTTACAGTAATGGAAAGCTGACTAATGCAATTATTTATGTTTTTATTATTGTGTTGTTAAAGTTCCTTATACATTCTGGACATAATCTTACCTGACATATGAATTCTAAGCATTGATTAAGGAAATTAAGGTTGCAGCAAGAGCAGAATGTGTCCTTGGGTTTTGGCCAGGTTCCCCACCCCTTGAGATTGAGTTAGGGCAGCTGGGGTCCCTGGGATGGACCTGCCTGCTGGTGGCCCCAGATCTTCTGGGGAGAAGGTGCTGCCATCTCAGTTGCCAGCACCCCTCTCTCACCCTCCATTGTAGGGACACACCTTAAAATGGCGACAGCAATAACAACACCCTCGGGGCAAAAGCCTCCCCCACTAGTGGTACCACCAAGGTGGCGGCCCAGGATTGGCTCATTCAACTTCCATGAACCTGAGCAGCTTTACATCTTAGCAGACCTCTGCCCTGCAGGCCTTGCTGTATACTGCATGTGCTGTTGACCTTTAAGATGATTGGCCCCCGCCTGTATCTCCTCCCCTCGCTCCCTTTTCATATACCTGTTTCACTTCTCCATTAAACTGAGATCCTGCTCGACAGACTCCCGGCTGGTGTGCGTTTTTCAGCCGTCGACACTCACCATCCTGTTTGACCCCGTGCCCCCCTGGCTGGTCCAAGGGTGGGCACCCAACCTTTGTTGTTCGGTGCGGAACAACATCCATCACCCTTAACACCTCTTCAGAGTCTGCCTTACCAGATCATGTGGTCATGAGGACAAAACCTGGGTGGGTTTATTTCTCTCATTCCACTCTTTACTGTCTACCTTCTTTCTCCTGAAGGCTCTAATTCCTCCATTGCAGTGAGTCCCCAGAGGAGGAGTTTCCTAGTCACTGTCAACCCAGACTGGCTGCTGGTGCCAGAGCAGGTCCATGGCACTGAGACTGGGGTTCTCAGTGTGTGACCCCAAATGGGGGCCCAGGAATGGGTGTTCTGTGCTGGGAAGTACCTGTCTCTGGCTACTTTAGGAGTCACTGCTGCTCTTGGACACCAAAGTGGCTGGACCAAGCTTCTGTATTCCCAGATGGGGTGCCTTTTCTCACAGGGGTGCCAGAGCCTTGACCTGCCAGATGTGACATGAGTGCCCTCTTCCCTGGGCTCCTGGGCTCTGTCCCAGCACTATTGCACTATGCCCCATTGTTACTCTGTCCGACTCCTCCTCAGGACTTGGTCAGGCCCTAAAATGGTATTTAGACCAGGCACTTTATTACGATAACAGAAAGCTAAGTAAAGACACTTGCTCCGGAATGAATGAGCATCGATCGGTCCATTACAGATCCCTTACTTCTGCATCCTGAAGGGGTCTGCACCAGGCCCTGGTTGAGTGCTCTACACAAAATCCCCCATCAATGCCTCCTCTGTTATGTTCTTTCTGGCAACAATACGTTGAATCATTACAAATGTCATTGAAATGTGAGCCCCCACCTCCACCCCACCCCTGGTACTGGGAATTGAATGCAGGAGCTTGCGCGTGCTAGGTGAGTGCTCTACCACTGAACTACAGCCCCAGCCCTTTTAAAACAATTTTTATTTTGAATCAGGGTCTAACTGAGTTGCTCAGGTTGGCCTCAAATTTGTGATGTACCTGCCTCAGACTCCTGAGTTGCTGTTATTATACTTCCCAGAAAGATTCTCCAGTGCCACCAGGAGAAAGTCAGACCCACCCTAATCCCCCCTCCCTATAGCCCAACCCTAAACCCTCCCTAGCCCTATAGCCCTGCCCTAATCCCGTCCCAAGCGCTGTAAAAGTTGGCAATGACACAATTAACGTGCTGTCCCCTGGCACCCCGCTTCTAGGAGTAAGGGAGGTTGTCGCTGGCCAGCTAAAATAAAGGCTTCTTTTGACTTTACGTGATCAGTTTGGATGATTTTATTTTCTTTGGGTACAACATTTGGAGGCCCCAGTGAGATTTAATTTCTCCAAGCCCTCACGCCTAAATTGGCCTCCTGTGATGGTTGCCTGGGAGTCCCCAC
Organism: Glaucomys volans; assembly: GCA_020662805.1. Lineage (NCBI taxonomy): Eukaryota > Metazoa > Chordata > Mammalia > Rodentia > Sciuridae > Glaucomys > Glaucomys volans. Next base: position 236,964 of record JAJEJO010002651.1, read on the forward strand.
CCTGAGTAGAGGGGAGCTCCTGAGAGGTGCCTCAGCTTCACTCTTGGGGGGACCCCAACCCATCTTCAGGACGCCCTTCTGGACGAAGCCACCTGGTATCCTGGATTGGTGAGTCGACTTTCTGTATCTGGGGGACTTTGGTCAGGTTGGACGCAGCCGTTTACACCAGTCCCAGGTCGGGGCGAGGGGTCGCTCCTGGCTCCTGGTGGGCCCCCCTGTGGGGTCCAGTCTGGTGAACCCCCTCGTGGGTTCAATCTGGTGGAGTCCCCACACCGTGGGGTCCAGTCTGGTGGGCCCCTCGTGGGCCCAATCTGGTAGGCTGAATGGGGCCTAATCTGGTCGGCCGATGTCTGTCTGTCTGTATTTGCTTTGTTAGTCTGGTCTGGGCCGCGTGGGTGGCTGACGCATATCTGCTGTCAGGGGCTGGGTCTGCTCAGCCGTGGCAGCGTGGGTAGCGTGGGTGGCTAAGGCGTAGCCCCCGTCTGGGGCGGTCTGCTCGCCTGCCCTGTGGCTGGCTGCCGGCATGGCCCATGCTGCCTGGGGCTTGGGCTGCTCCATGGCATGGCTGGCTGACAGGTAGCCGCTGTCCGGGGCCGCCTGTGGCCTAATCTAATAGGCCTCCCTGTGGGGCCTACTCCGGTCGTTGTCTGTCTGTCTGTATTTGTCTTGTTAGTCTGGTTCATGGCCATGTGTGTTTTCTGTGTTGTGGCTTTGCTTTCTAAGTAGCATCTCTCTTCAGGACAGTCTACTATGGGACAGAATCAGTCAACCACGTGCCCCACTGTTCTAACTTGTTTTTTTTAGATACTTTTCAGGACTTCCAAGAACGTGCTGCTGACTACGGAGCTTTTGTTAATGGGTGTAAGTTAAGAAAGCTTTGTGAATCAAAATGGCCCACTCGGGCCACGTGGCTGGCTGATGGGTAGCGCCCTCCAGGGCGGTTTCAAGGTTGATTGGTGCCCTCAGAGCATTGGGTGGCCACACCCGGGTGCCTTACATTCAAATTTGGATTATGGTTTAAGCATAGACTTTCAGCTAGTTCAGGAACTAGGAGAGGCTGCACTGGTTTGAGGGCAAAGGCCAGACCCGACTTAAATGCAGCTCGTGCTGCTACCAATCCCTGGAGACTCAGGTAACTCTGAAAAAGCCCCAAAAGCCAGGGGCCGAGGGAGGGAGAAGATGGCTGGGGGCACCCGCCCTCTCACCCTCCAGAGGGGGAGGAGGAACCAGGTCCAACCCCACCAGTGTTCCAACACCCCCACAGCAAATTGTTTTACAATATGTAAATGACATGTGCCTCCACCCAGGAGGAATAACAAAAGCCCGTTACAGAGCTCTTAAGCATTCAAACCCTGTCCTGATAAGAAACTAAGATCAGGTTTCTGCTGGAACCAAATCTCAAGTAGAACTTAAATTGAAATGATAATAGAGGAAGCAAAAAATCCAGTAGGAGACCAATTTCTAACCCAAGGAAAAAAAAGACCAAAAGAGTGTTTTATTTGAGAATACTTGTTGAGCTCATAAACTAACCGCTGGCCAAGTACTCAACTTAGATTTTTGAACATCTTGTTACATTGCAATGGAGAAAAACCTACAAGGCCTTTGCTTAAGTGTATATTGTGTCCAAAATTCATGTACATGATATTAGAGGTTAACATCGTGCTAAAAGAAAAACCGGATCCAGGTATATTTGATTCACATGATTAAAAAGGTTCAATTTAAATTCGGTAAACAAATGAAGGATTAAAAAGGTTCAATTTAAATTCAGTAAATAAATGAAAGTAAAATATATCTAACCTCACAAGTCAAGGTGGTCAATTTAAAAAAGTCGATGTCTATAAAATGTGTAATATCAATTGTTTTTTTAGGACTCTTCCACAGGAAAGAGATGGCAAATACTATTCAAAATACTTGTCTGATCTTGGTTATTACAGTAAAGTAAGTAAATTAGAGTTAATATATAAACCTTAAATTCCATGGGGTAACATGCTTTAGCATTATTGGTGTTTTTTCAAGGAGTGGTAAATAAAGGGATTTAGAATTGTTTTGTATCATCCCTGAGAGCAAGGTTACTAACAGTGAAATCCTAATAATTTATGTAAATTCAGAAATTTCATAGGAGTTGTTTTAGAATACAAACGAAGAAGGAGTCAACAGATGGGAAAGTGGAAAGTTCTAAGTATGAAAATATATTCAATAAAAGGAAAAGGAAAATATTGCTGGGTAAGAAAATCTGTGTGTAGGTAAAGGGAAAATTCCAACAAGTTTTTGTGCAACTAAGTAGTTATATGTATGTGAGATCATCAATTAGAAACTGCTTAAAGTTTTCCCCTAAGGTCAAATGTTAATGGGCTAATATAAACCAAAGTGTAATCAATATGTTAAAATGACAAGGATTTCTTTAAGTTCTATTCTTTATTGTGGTTAAATAACTGGTAGGGTATTGTGCTGTGATGCAGAGCCTAGGGGTTTTTTCCCTTGAAAAACTAGGTTTGGTTGCTCTTTGTATATTCATGTGTCCATGTCTTCTGGGTATGCAGGTCTTTAGAGCAGGAAATTTGTCGGGCTGCTGTTCTCCAGGTTAGCCTTGTCTATGTTGGTAGTTTCGGGCTTGTGGGAATGGCCAATTTTATTGGGTATCATTTAGTATTCTGTAACAGAACCTGCTATCAATAGGGTCTATGTAAATTTGTTGCTTTTTACACTGAGATCAAAATTTAAATGCAAATGAGTTTAAAGTTAGTGAGAGCCTAATTTGTTTAAAGGTTAATATGGTGAAAAAATATTTGGTCACTTTGCCACACAAAAGGAAAGTTAAAAGCTCTCAGCCTTTCCTTGATTTGTTTCAAATGCAATATATTGTGTTAACAACTATTCACATAGAGTCAGGAAACAATACATGTAAACTGTAAAATGATGTCCTAAGAGGAAGCAAAAATAACTTCAACCTGGAATAATCTGCCTAAGACTGTAAAAGGCCTTACCTGAAATAAGGGTCTGCCTCCCACCCTGCTACAAGTGAGAATGTTTCCAAAATATTGTTTTTTGTTGTAGAATTGTTGTGATATCAAATAAGAAATATAATATATAACTCAGGCAGGATTTAGGATGACTCTTACACAAATTAGATTGTTAATTCTATTAATGTTTTGAAGAAGTATACTAAGCCATCACCTATGAAATAGATGAGATAGTAACTGGTGAAACTGGCTTGCTGGATGTTTAAGATCAAACTTAAGGATTGAGATTAAAACAAAGGGGCCAAGAAAACCAGTTTTGGTTCTTGCCCTCAGAGTCAGCCTGCGTCCAGGGAATGAGAGCACTTCTCTAACTTTGCAACTCCGGGTCAACACTGCTGCCTTAGCTGCTGCCAGAACTCAGAGTTTTCGTCCATGCAGACAGTGGGCAAAAGACGCCGCCTGGTTTCTATGTCACACAGAAGGCAATGCTGTGTCCAGAACCAAGGAAACACAAAATGCCATCGGCCTCCAGGTTGCAGGAACTGCCACAGCCAGAGCAAAAAAAGCCACTGGAGCCCAGATGCCGCCACCACCACCAGAGCTCGGAGCCATCCAGGACAGAACCCAATTTGAGTGGATGCTTCTCAATAACCCGTGCATTCCAGGCTTGTCCCCCAGAGTTGGAGATGCAGCAAAGATTGCTGAGAACAAGGAGGTGCAAGAGTGGGCCAGACAGGCTTGGCTCCTGCCCTCCTGGGGCTGATGGGAGTAAGCAAGGACCAGCCTCTCTTTGCCATGAATGGAAGCAAAGAGCTGTCTGCTGTCCACAAGGCAGAAGCCACTGCCTTGGCGCTGCTGGAATCCAGGAGGAGCGCTGCTGCCCACCCCAGAATGCAGAGGCTGCTGGAATGAAGGAGCTGCTGAAATGCAGGAACTGCCACCACCCAAGCACAGGACTCTCAAATTCCCCACGAGTGACCCCTCTAAGAACTCGACTGACTCTTAAGAGACAGGAACAGGTCAATTTGACCAACTTGATCTTAAACACCTAGCAAAACAGTTAAAACCAAACCAAACCATAGACATTCTTGGGCGTTTAAAAGAAACAATAGTTTAATGTAACTTAAGATGTACTTGTGTTAGCCCCTAGAATAGGACTGGAGGCTACAAAAGAGAGACTCTTAGGCAAATGTACCTGATAACTCAAGTTCCCAAATAAAGGCCTCAACCTCTCCAGCCTTTGATAGGCCTTGTTATGGGAACAACTTCTCAGTTCTTCCACCTGGTGAGAGATTGACTTCTACCACGTCATGATATTCTGTATTAATCTCATTTGGGTACTTATGTCATTTTGTTTCTCTCTCATAGAAGCACCCACCTCAGATGACTTTACAACCTGCTCTTCCCAAGCAGACTTTTGCTCCTCATTGACCAGATTTCTAAAAAGAACTTCAAACTGCTTCCCCAGATTCCACCCCCTTCCAGCTCGCAGTCGGCACCCCCTCTCCCTAATTCAGAACAAGCAGTTAGTGTAAAATAAGAAATCTGGTCAAACTGAGGAATGGAACCCATCAGAGTCTGGGGAGTTGGAAACTGAAAAGCCACTAGTTTCCTAAACAAGGATTTGTTAATGTGGATAAGACCAGTGGGGAATGTTATACTTCCCAGAAAGATTCTCCAGTGCCACCAGGAGAAAGTCAGTCCCACCCTAACCCCGCTCCCTATAGCCCAAACCTAAACCCTCCCTAGCCCTATAGCTCTGCCCTAATCCCGTCCCGAGCACTATAAAAGTTGGCAATGACACAATTAACGCGCGATCCCCCGGCACCCCGCTTTTAGGCGTAAGGGAGGTCATCGCTGGCCAGCTAAAACAAAGGCTTCTTTTGGCTTTACGTGATCGGCTTGGATGATTTTATTTTCTTTGGGTACAACATGGGATTACAAGTGTGTACCACCTTGCCTGGCTATCATGCAACCTTTCAATTACAGGAGAATTCTGCCCCTGGGATGGGGCCTTTCCCCAGATGTTTGGGGAATTCCTTGATAGGATGTGCTCACTCTTGAAGGAAACAGCCAAAAAGAATGCATGTGACTGTGATTAGATCAGACCCAGGTGTCCCTGTCAAAATAGGAGCCTGGGAAGGAGATGCCTAGAGTAGAAAGGGGGTCCCTGTGGGGAAGAGCAGAAACCCAACTACTTTCTCTTGAACCTGACTTGGGATGGGCCCACCAATTCTCCAGCACCCAGTACCCCACCCCCTGAAGTCCCTTTGGTCACAGCCCAAAGTTTTGGAATGAGGAGTCTCTATGGATATAATCACCTCCCCTCATATCAAAATATTCCCTGGCATTGTCTTCCAGCTGCTGGAGGGCCTTAGTCTATTTATCTTCACCATCATGGGTCAGCGATGGCTTTTCCATGTGTCTCAGGCCGGCCACACACAGCTCCTCTCTTTGTTCTCAGGAACCAAGCAGAGTCAGGCAGACCAAAGCTGGGGTGTGGGGTGGGGGGGCTTCCAGGAAACACCTGGTGCGGCTGGGCAGAGGTGAGACGTGACCCTGGTTAACCGATGAGGTCCATGTGGCCTTTGATGGCCAGCCTGTTCCAAACCCCTGGGAATGCCACCTCCTGGGATTTTCCTGGGGCATGGATTCCTCTCTCCACCCTGGGAGCGTGGGTATTTATTTTAATATCCAAGCATGCTAATTAAGATCAAAGTGACTCTGTAGTTCACCCTGGGGGCGCTGCAGTCTGAAAAGAGGTTTTACACACAGTCTTTGCCAGCCTTCCGGGGCGCCAGCCTGCACAGGAGTGATCCGCACCATCCTGCACCTGGGGGAGTGGAGCATGGAATTTAGTTAGTGATGACTAATCCTTAAAAACCATGAGAAACTCAGGAGGAACTAGGTAGACAGATATTATCCAGACGTTTCCCCAAGTAAGTGCGGTGGAGCCGCCACTAGACTTGCTTTTCCAGTCTTCTTTACCTGCTAAGCTAGGTGTGGCAGTGGCAGGTGGGGATCTAAGGGCACGGAAAGCTGTGGGGTGGTGCTTTAGGCTTCAGGATTTTTTTTTTTTTTCCAGACACCTTGAGAACAATGACTGGACTTGCAGGATGCCTCTGAAAGGACCATCTTAGGATTGTGCCTTCTTTCAGCTTCCTTTGATCCACTGCACTAAGCTTCAAGTATTTCCAAAGTCTTAAGGTTTTACCAGCAGCCAGGACCTGGGTGCTTCCCGTGGAGGACCAAAGGTAGCTTGACTCCACTGGTAAGGGCTCCACTCTGTCCTTAAGTTTTATATCAGCCTCCTATACCATCAGCTTCTTGGTTTTCATTTTGCAACATAAACCAGACCGCAGAGGTTATGACTTCTGTTTCTTCTTTCATGAACCACCAGGCAGTGCAGCAAGCCCGGCCCACTTCCTGCTCACGTGCCCTGGCTGCAACGACCATTTACTTCAGGATGTAAAGTCAAAGTTCAAACAATAGCAAGGCCACTCCCTAAATTAAACTTCCCAGTCCTGCTAACTTCTTCAGATTGCCCTAACTTCAAAATCAACTGCTATGGCTGATGTAACAAATCCTAGCCAATTGTACCCACTCCAGGCCTTTGGAATAAAATGTGGAGCTCCTTGGGCTGGAGATGTAGAGTCCTTAACTAGCATACGCAAAGCCCTAGGTTTGATCCCTGGCAACACACACACACACACATGCACGCACACACACTCTCTCTCTTTCTCACACACACACACACATGAATTCCCTCTGCATTTAAGCATGACAACGAGGATGTATTATCTGTTATGTTTTATGCTTTAAGTGGTAGAGCCAAAGTGCTAAGAGGAGATGCTAAGAAAAAGAACTTTGGATAGATGAAAGGTCCTAAGAATTTGGAGTTAGGCTTCTGTAAAGTCAG
>JAJEJO010002651.1:243942-259034 GCA_020662805.1 Glaucomys volans
AAAAAATTTGGAAAGAATGGAAAGAAGTAAAATTTTTAGATTTTGGATTTTGGAATTTGTAAATGTTTGAAAAACCTGAATTTTTTTTTTTTTTTTTTTTTTTTTTTTTTTTTTTTTAAATTACAAAGAGTCCTAAAATTACAGTGTCCTAAAAAGAGAGATGGGCCAAAGGACACTCATCTGCTTGTGTGTGTTCACTACACCACGTGCATAGCCCCCAGTTGGCACCAAGGAGGACATGGAGGTCACATGTGACAAACCTTGCTCACATAGTGCTTACAGGTTTGAGTCAGCAGCCACAGGAAGCAACTGTGTATATGATTTGGGGCTCTGAGGGGCATGATGGACACTTCCCACCACAGGCAAGGCTATGAGGCCCAGGTGGGACTTCATCTGCTCTTGGCTAGCTTCTCTTTGTCTTTCCTACATCCAGCACTGTGGGCTCTGATGATTGATGCATCTTTGGTCTCTCTTCCCATCTCCACTATCTACTCCCTTATCCACCAGGGCCAGTTAGTTACTCAGTTTCTTCACTTGCAAAATGGGATCAAATGGCCTCACCATGTAGGGGTGTTGGAAGGATTACTAGAGTGAGGGCTCCTGCTGGAGTTTGGTAAGATAACAGCACGCCTCTCTGCACCCCCCATACTGAGGCCTGAGGTCTCCAGCGTTGCCATGCCCGACTGTGGACCAGTGGGTGGGGTCAAGAGTTGGCCTAATTCTTCCCATGTCCTTTCCCCCCTCCTCTTCATTACATCCTTCCTCATTAGTATAGCTAAGATACCCAACCCCCTCTGTGGGGTGGTCTGGCTAACCCCACGGTTTCCCAGGAGTGCCCTGCTCTCAGCAGACTCTCTGTCACCCCGCTCATGGTCACAGCATGCTAGTGCCACTGGGCAGTGATGCAGGTAGAACTGACACCTGATAGTCATATAACTCACTCAGCACATCTGTGTCTCTACAGCTAACACCTCACCCCACCGGGGTGCTGTTCCTTCCTCTCTCCTTCGCCTTTCTTACCCTCTTTTGTTCCACCTTGTATTTATTGTGTGATCCATCCAGCAACCTCTCCATTGGCTTAGACCATGACAAAGACACAGAGACCAGTAAAGTGAGCAAATACTGCTGCATTCAGTTTGGACTGAGAGACCAGCAGGACCAGCATGTAGATGTGTGGCAATACCAGTTGGGAGAGGACACGCAACCGACGCCTTCCTTAGCCAAGATGTCCTTCCGCCGCCTGGGCCTCTGAGGGCTCTGCAGTGCCAGGCAGGGCCTCTGCAGGTGCCCAGTGGAGTGTCTTCATGGGCCCTTCCTGCTCCCCAGAGATTAAGGATAATGGTGGGTGGTGGCTCTTGGTCCTGCTCTGCCTGGGTGATTCTTGTGTGAGGCAAGCCTCCCCCAAGTTCCTGTTTAGAAACTTGGGGTTGGGGGCGGGGAAGGTCAGATATTGTTTTATTCTCTCTGAACTCCTCCAGGTGCAGATCAAACAGAAAGGGTTCTAGTCCTTTGCTTTCGGTTTCACCTGCTCACAGCAACCAGGTCTGGGAAGGGCTGACTGTGTACCAACTGACCATGAAAGCAGGGCAGAGAATCCAGACCTGTGCCCCATAAGCCCTGCCCAGGGACGTCCACTGACATCCAACTACTCTTTCAGAATCCTCTGCTCTGTGCTGCTTTTCTTCGTCATCTTCGTTGTGGATTATAAATGGCTCTTTCTTTGGAGAAATGTAAGCATTATGCCCTGCTGCAGGTGGCTGACGCAGAGCCAGCAGAGGGAGCTCATTAATAACGCCCTGGATTCAGTTTCCAATCGTGTTTGGCACCCGGGCAAAGAAGCAAACGTTTAAAAATAACTCAGATCATAGCAACAGGGAGAAAAACTTGTCATAAAACACACCTGAACCTATGGCAGGACAAAGCAAGATCATTTCAACATGGGCAGGGGTAATGTCACCCTAAGGAGCTACAGGGCTGATGGCTGAACCTGGCATGTGTCTATCTGCCTTCTCCTCATGATCTGAAACCAGTGACTTCCACATACAGCTTCAGGAGCCTGGGATGGCTCCTCAGAGCATAAGGACTTGTGGGTGAGGTCTGAGAGGCCATGGTGCATATCCTGTGAGTCCTAATGTAAAACATATAAGAGGCAGGGCCAAGGGAGGCCACGTTTTGTGTGGTGGGGGCACACAGCTTGCTCAAGTAATGGTTCTGTTGCATTTTGCAGTCACACATGACCCAGGCAATAACATCTATTTAGGGGAATAATTAGATTGAGATTTTTACAAATACTAGGAAAGACTCCTCCCCTGTCACCCCAATTTGGGGATGTCAAAGAGCTCATCTAGCTATATTCAGCTGAATGGTACTAGGATCAATAATAATTGATCAATATTGATCAATAGGATCAATAGTGCTTTTCCAACCTCAGGTGTTAATCCAGGGAACTGGGACACAGCTTCCAGCCCATGGAAGGCGGTGTTACAAACACCAGCCAGCTGGTTCTGCCAACTTTTCCAGCCATCTGATTGTACCACAGCCATGGGAATCCTTGTTGAAAAGTCTTGTCTAAATAATTCCTCAAAAGCAGTGTGCTTCATTTCCCCCTTATCAGCCTATCCCTTGTTTTAATGAACACAAAAATCGCAGGCAGTCCTATAATTTTTTCAAAAATTTCAAAAAATTTCTTTTAAAACTTCTTGCACTGGAAGAGTCCAATACACATTTGCTAAATGAGTGTATTACTAAATCAATGAATCAGAACAATTTGTTGATCACTTTTAAATCTAAACCTCACGAGTTTCCCACCTTGTAGGGAAATGATCTGAAAATAAAATATAAGTGTCTTGCTTAAGTACCAAGGGTAGGTGGAGAAGTCAAGATTCAAATACAGGTCTTCCTGACACCGAAGTCATGTTTTTCCCTTAGTCCTGCCAGTCGGTTTCTCTACAGCTCTTCACTCCTGTGTTCTAGGAATTGAAAGAAAACTGTTCCGTCTTGGTTGTCCTTTCTCTGTATGCATTTCAAAGGGAGATGTAGCACTGTACCTTGATTATTGATGTATCCACAATATGTGCCCCTCAAAACTGTACAGTGACCATGGTTTGAAAGCTCTCTCCTCGGAAACCCAAGTGGGTTCACTGTAGCTTCACTTGCATTTGTGAACACATTCACCATAAGAAAAAAAATGTTTTGTTGTTCTCAAAGGACAATCCATGGAAAAGAAAACACTTTGGAGCTTGATTTTCCCCTCTCCACTTCGAATTATGCAGAGATAAAAGTAACTTTAGATAATAGCTTGCTTCTACATTATAATTGACCCTTGTTAATATTTTATGTTTAAGCTATATCCTCAAGACACAATTTCCTTAGGAAACTGCAAGAGTTCTTTACTTATTTGCTGGTATTTCTGTTGGCCTGAGCCTCAGCTTAAGGAAATAGGCAAAATTAGGAGCTATGCTATATATGAAGCTGTTTTGTGTTGTACTGAGAATATGCATGACACAAATACCATTTTGTCTTTGAGCAGGAATTCCTAATGTGATGCTATAATCTTAAATCAAGTTTTCCAGGGACATTCTCTGTGGTTCAACTTAGCATATATGATATAACTGGATTGATTTAAAAACATTTAAAATGATAATTTTTATTTATCTTTTTGATTAAATGAAGAATGGAGGTATCAGAGATAAAGCCAAAAACAAGTTCAGAGTGGTGAGCATAGATTTTATTCAGTAACATACTACTGAAATAGGGAAGAGAGTCCCATGTGAACTGAACTCAACTTCAGTTTGTACAGAGGTCACCTGGTCATTTAAAGAGAGAATGAGGGAATAGGGAGGAGTGAGCACTCAGAAAAGTCAGGGGAGCAAAATATTATTAATAATTTAGAAATTTGCTAACTGACCAGGACCTATGGAAGGTATGCTTTTCTTCTCCCACAGAGGTTGGAACAAACAGCAAATTCTTTTGACAGCCTCAAGCTTTCTCAGGCAGCCACTTAAAGGGGGCATAGGATCATTCTAAGGATGTAGACTTGTGCTGCTAGAAACCATATGTGTTTAAGTCTTTGTAGGCTGAGGTTGAGGCCTCGTCAAGAAGAGGGCTCAGAGGAGCCTGGCTGGAGTTTGTTCAAGTAGAGGGTCTTTTCAGTAGTATTTAAGTATATTATTAAGTAGGTATTAATGAGCAACATAATTTGAAAATAACCGACCGAAATTTATGTTGCCCTTTTGACTATCATAAAGATTTATTATTAACAGGGATTCCTAATTTGACTTCATGAACTGAAAACATAAGAAGGGAGCTATATCCTATTGAATTCATGGTTGGTGCTGGGGGATTTTTTTAATAAGCTTACACATTGTCCAGTAGGCATATGGGAAGAAAAAGTGTGCTTCAGGATGGGTATGGTTTCTACATGAAGTGTCTGTAAAAGACTTACGTTTTGAGGGCTTGGTCCCCAGTGAAGCAAAGTTCAGAGGTGGGACTGAGGGTTGATTAATCCATTGATAGCTGAATGGGCAACTGGGAGGTAGGGGAAGCTATAGGCAGGGGTGTGGTAGGAAGAAGTGTGTGTGGGCGGGTGCCCTTGGGGATTATGTCTTATCCTTGGCCCCTTCCCCCACCCCTCTGCTCCCTGGCTGCCTTGCACTGAGCAGTTTTCCTCGGCCACTCCCTTCCACCATGATGTTCTGCCTCAATACAGGCCCAAAGCAATGGAGCTGGCCAACATGGTCTGAAACGTCTAAAACTATGAGCCAAACTGAATCTTTCCAAGTTGTTCCAAGTTGTTCTTGTCAGGCATATTTTGGTCACAGCAATGAAAAGCTAACACAAGGATAGATTATTTCTTTTCTAAAAAATGAACTTAAAGGGATCCTAGTAGCCTGCCTTGGTCAGTGGCAGGAGCCCCCACCAGGCGGGACTAGCACAGATGCAGGACTCACAATCGCTCCTGGTCAGAAGGGGTGTACTCTTGACTTACACAAACACACAAAGGGAATTATCTTTAGGATCAGGGAAGTGAACACAGAAAACATCAGAAAAAAAAAAATAGAAAAAGGAATGGACATTTTTTAAAAGGGAGGAACTCTATGTTTGTAGAAATGACATTTTTCGGGAGGCTGAGGCAGGAGGATTGCAAGTTCAAAAACATCCTTAGCAACTCAGTAAGGCCCTAAGCAACTTAGTGAGACCTTGTCTCAAAAAATAAAAAATCAAAAAAGAGCTGGGGATGAGGCTCAGTGGTTAAGGACCCCTGGGTTCAATCCCTGGTACAAACAAAAACAAAAACAATAAAACCCCAGACTTTTTTTTTTTTTGGTACTGGGGATTGAACCCAGGGGCCCTCCACCACCGAGCCACATCCTCAGCCCTATTTTGTATTTTATTTAGAGACAGGGTCTCACTGAGTTGCTTAGGGCCTCGCTAAGTTGCTGAGGCTGACTTAGAACTCGCGATCCTCCTGCCTCAGCCTCCCAAGTGCTGGGATTACAAGCATGCGCCACCATTACAAGCATGTGCCCGGCACCCCAGACATTTTGATGTATGTTACAATAAGGTTATTTTGTGGGTTCATGGTATGGGATAACTTACATAAGCTTGAACTCTTGGTACTTTACAGATTATATCTTCTTGGATGGTCCAAGATAAAACTTCCTTATATTACGTAGGGAAAATGTTCTTTTAGAAATCCAAGTATGCAAAAACCCTTCCTATATAGTCAAGTAAACTTAAAGTAGATCTGAAAATGGAATTTTGTTGTGCAAGATGAATTACCTTGAAGAACACAGTGAATTCCCAAATCAGAGTAACATTACTTGCTTTTCACAGTAGTGAAACCACTGGGATCATAGCCTCCTGAATCAAAAGCAAGCAAGCAAAAGACTATCTTAGGGAACTTAGTATGAATATGCAATTTTGTTCCTGCTAAAATACTCATGCCAAGTAATATGTAGAGTTGTTAAATAGTTATCAGGCCAACTCTGTACAATTTTCAGTAAATTTATGTTGCAGTTTTATTTCATCTGTTTTAAAAATATAATATTTATATGTCTAGTCATTTTTATAGATGTGTTAGCTTTTCATTACTGTAACAAATACCTGAGATAAAGCAACTTATAAAGAGGAAAGGTTTTATTGGCTCAAAGTTTTGGAGGTTTTAGTCCATGATTGATTGGTATTGTTTTGGGCCTTTGGTGAGTCCAAACATCATGGTGGTGCATATGGTGCACTCGTGATAGGGATGTGAAAGAGATGAATAGGAAGACAGTGGTCCTGTTACCCCTTTCAAGTGACACCCTAATGAACTAAAGCCTCCCATTAGGCCTCACCTCTTAAAGATCCGCCACCTCCCAACGGCACCCAGCCTTTAACACATGGACCTTTGGGGGATACTTACCCAAACGATAGCATGTGTGTTGTGAATATAATAATTCAATACATTACTATGAGCCAAATAAGTTTTACATCGTACCATCAGGATGCTTTTGCTAAAGTAAAATGAAGAAATATGAATGAAGAATAATTATGCAAATCTGATTTTACATATCCATCTCAAATATTTTATCATCACCCTCAAACATGTTCTAAACAGATTTAATTGCATTGGATACTGTACTAAAAATAGTACAAAGATTATGTGATCCTGCTTTTGTTACCTAAAAGTGAATATTCTAAGATAGTTCCTGGAAGGGAAGACATATAGGCAGTATTTTGGGATCCAGAATAGGGTATCAGAATTAAAACAGAGCAGCCCGTGGTCACAGAGTCATGGAGGAAGGCATCAAGGAGTGAGAGACAGGGCAAGTTCACATAAGAGCCAGGTGAGTGTTCTTTGACCCCAAATGTAGACTCAACATCCTTGAGCTATATTCTGATCAGCCTGAGAGTTCTCCAGGACAGGGGGTTCATTGTGTGACTCCTGGGGGTGGGGATAGGGCAGATCAGTCCAGGGTGGAGAAAGCATCTGTTTTGGAATCATTAAATTCCTTAGATCCTGGGTTAGAGTTTATTTGCTGGCTGTGATTTGTGCAAGTTTGTTGACTTCTCTAAATCTCAGTTTTCTCATCCTAAAAGTGGGAATGATACTTATATCATAGAGTTGAGATAAGAATGCAAAGTGACACACAGCAGGGCTTCATCAGACATCAGTCCCCTGGCCTCTCCTTCCCCTTTTCCATCCAATGCCAACTGTGGTCGCTCCCCACTTCTAAAGGGTAGGGTGCAGCTTTAGTGATAGGGTTGGAGAAATCACTGAAGAAACATCCAAGGAGTCTTCTCTTCATCCAGAAGTAAATCGGCAAGGTAATTATTAGTCCTTTTCTTTTTTGACAGTGTTGAGGACATGGCATGCTAGGCAAGCGCTGCACCACTGAGTTGCACCCGCAGCCCTGCAACATGCTAATCATGTATTACATACATAGGTTTATTCCATTCCACATAGGAGCCCCCACCTGCCTCTAAGTGCAGACTGAGTAGAATGTCCGGGTGGGAGGCTGCCCTCAGGGATTCAGAGTTTAACAACTCTACCCAAAAACCCAGGTGCCTGTGTTCAGGATCTAAACCCTACATGAAAGACACAGTAAGTTTAAAAAGAAACATTTAATTACATTTTCTGGATTAAGAGAGATTATGGTGCAGAATAAAAACTAAGTGGGAGAGAAGGATGTTTCCCAGAGCACAGGTAGCATCCCCACCTCCAGGCAGCAGGGCCAGTGACCGGGGGAGAGAGACACCTGAGATACAAAGCTGTTTCATCTACTCCAGTTGAGGGAATAATCAGTGCTGGGAAAGCTCTATTGCTTTTTGCCTTAATCCAGCCTATAGAAACTCAGTAACTAGACTGAAAAGGATACAGTTTACTAGTCTGGCTTTTAGGAGAACATAAAAGACAAGGTTGCATAATCAAACTAATTCATTCATGTATTTAATGGGGACATATACAAAAAAAATTTAAAAAGCATAAAATATGCTTCCTGCCTTTCAGGAGTGTGGATGCACATAATATGGGGATGCAGTGACATGAACGTGATTTACTGGAAATGGGTCACTCTCGGAAGGAGCAGACATTTTAAGCAATAGGAAAGAAAAGTCATGTTTATGGAGCCACTGGGAATTTTGGAGAGTTGGAGGGTAGAGTGGGTAGGAAAGATAACAGTCATGGAAAGGAACAGAGGGAGCTAAGCCTGCCATCCATGAGTTTTTAATGTCTCTCCTGTGTTGTGTTTCAGTTTAATTTTTTTTTTTCCCCCTGCAGGACTGAATTCTACTGTGGTTAACTGAATTTTTTCCTGCAGGTGCTGAATTCTACTCCTCTTTCCAGCCTGCAGGAAGGATGCAAATCAAGGCGGTGTATTTGACCTTCTACAAATGCAGGTACTTACTCTAGAACTTATGGTGGGAAAACATGATTTCGAGTGAGGATGACATAGGTTTGAAGTGTGGCTTTGTCATGGACTCCTTGTGGGACCCTTCTGATTCTCAGTGTCCTGATCTGGTTTAAACCTTCTTAACCTTTAAGTTATTATTATTATCTTTTAAATAAAAAGTAAGTGAATATCCTGTGACATTTTAAGAATGCATTAGGGCCGGGCGTGGTGGCGCACGCCTGTAATCCAAGCGACTTGGGAGGCTGAGTCAGGAGGATCGCGAGTTCAAAGTCAGCCTCAGCAACTTAGCGAGGCCCTAAGCAACTCAGTGAGACCCTGTCTCTAAATAAAATACAAAATAGGGCTGGGGATGTGGCTCAGTGGCCGAGTGTCCCTGAGTTCAATCCCTGGTTCCAAAAAAAAAAAAAAAAAGAAGCATTAGTTCCACAGTGAGTAAAAGACTAGTTTTCTAAAACTGAAGAAAGTGCACTTTGCCAGAGCTGATAAGGTGCAGCTGGGTGCCCTGACCAAGTGGGAGAGGGCGTGGTGAGCATCTACTCGCTTCCCTGAGGATCCCTCTACCTACAAGTCTGTTGGTCTCTTTATCCTGACCATGAGGTCTGGAGCCTCGGTGTAAGGTTTGGTGTATTATCAGCTCTATGGGAAGACAATCTGGTGCTGCACAAACTTGTTGGAGCAGCTTTCTAGTGGTTCTTTCTATAAATCCAACACATGGTTTTAAGTCCTAGATAGGAAACTGTGAAGGAAAAGATCATTAATATCACCATCACCTTTCTGTGCCATGGACTCTCAGACTCAAGCCTGCTTATATCAGCATCCTCTGGATGGCTCAGTAAAACTAAGATGCCCCCCAACTGCCCTTACCACAGGGCTTCAGGTTTATGAGGTCAGGAGTGGCCCAGAGAAATCTGCATTTGAAACAGGCTACCAGGTGATGCTGACCTGCTGAATGGGGGACCACACCTGGAGAAGCCCTGCACTTTGCTAATTGGTTTGAGAGGCAGTGTGATACATTTGGGTGTAGGCTCTGAAACCAGACCACCTTGGGAAGTCTCCCTGTCCCTCCTGAGTTTCCTCAACTGTCAAATACACCTATTTCAGACAGCTGTCATGAGGTGAAATCAGTTACAATCCAGGGAGCACTTTGAGCAGCAGCTGGCCAGAGGTAAGAAGTGAATAAATAAGGATTAGTTATTATGAGCAACATTACACAGATCCTGCTCCTTTATTTCTTTCTCCACCACCACGGCATTAAGATGCACACATCTTAGTCAAATTTTAAGTTTCTCCATCGAAGCCAAAGATAGCAGTATCTATCCATTCAAATGGTTTCTAATTTATTTATGAATGAATTAATAAAAAGTTTAAAACCTCTGAATATTAAGAAAAAGCGGGGGGAAAATAAGTATTGCCTATTATACTTATGTAGATGTTTCAAATAAAAATTTAAACATGACTGTTGAGCTGGACATTATAAACGTGTCATGTTAATCAGAGTTTTATTTCTATGTGAATAGAAACCATTCCTATCAGACAACATCGGTAGAGAGATGTTTTTATCAAATGGCTTTTAGGGTACCTCTACATTATAAATGAAGGCCTTCTCTTGTTTCTAGCATACAGATGTTTGTAAAACAGTCCCAAATGAATCCAACTGGACTTCATGCTGCATGAAATTTTTCCTGGAGCAATTCCCTGAAAGAGATGTTTCAATCCTGAGAGCCAAGATCCTCTGGGGATCAGGGTCAAATAATTGCCCCATTGGAACGCATTCCACTGGGGCTTCTATGTTTCATGTATTAAGGTTCCCTGGCCCCATGAGTGTCTTTTGGCTGGTGTTTAGTGTCAGTACTGAGGGGCATGTTTCTCCCCCATTTCTCACTTATCATGTAACTGGGGCAGGGGACTGCCATTCCTGGCCACATTAACAACAGAAGTGACAGATCTGAGTCACTTACTTTATAGATTCTGAAAATTCACAGCTTAACTAATTGTGGTTGACAAGCCTCTTTCCAAGAACTGTACCTGAATATTCTCCACTTCCAAATCTAAGCCATTTTTAGTAGTCTTTGTGTGTGTGTGTGTGTGTGTGTGGGGGGAGTATTGGGGAATGAACTGAGGGGTGCTTTACCACTGAGCTACATCCCCAGTCCTTTTTATTTTTTGTATTTTCCAGGATCTTGCTAGGTTGCTGAGGCTGACCTCAAATTTGCAATCCTCCTGCCTCAGCTACCCAAATGGGATTACAAGACTACACCACCATGCCTGGCTTTTTGTTTTTAGAAAAGAAGAGAAAAATACAACAGTTCATTAATTGAGAAAGTAGCCTAGAAAATTTATATAATTTTTCACAATATGCTTCAGTCCACTAACTAAAAATGAATAACTACTGCTTAATTTCACTAATGTCAAAGTCAGTTCTGTTAAAAAAGTCTTTAGTAGATAATTTACAAGGTATAATGTTAATTAAGCTTACCCCAGTAATTTACAATCTTTTAACCTCATTTTTAATAAAACTTTATAAACCTAATGTTTAAAATGAAGTTTTCTTTAAATGCATCTTTTATTTCATAAGTGGAAATGATCCAGGAAACTTGTCCCTTAGGGGAAACTCAATGAAATCTTGTTTCTGGGTAGAACATAGGAGAAAAGCACTGCTTGGCTATTAGGAATAATATCTATCTTAGATTGCCATAGACCTAATAGGATAGCACCTTCCTTTGTCATTTACTGTAAAACTCAATGAGTAGTGTTTTGAAATATTTCACATTAAGAATTCAGGCAACAGAAGCTTAGGGGGTTGTCAAAATTCACAAAGGTTTTCTGACTTTGAAATGCAATGTGCATTTCTGTAGCTCGGAATTCCATCAAGTGCAAATTCAATGACAATAATGACAATTTATGTCAGATCTTGTTCTCAGGAAAGGCTCTGATGAAATCTTTCACAGCTGATGTGAAGGAAGGAGGAAGTTCAATGGTATTCTCTTTTTCTTCAGTAGTAAGCCTGGGGTTTTGTAGTTGTAACTGAGAACACGAAAGCTCTATGTATTTTAAAGGATAGTGCTTCCAAAATAGAAAGTCACTTACTAGTGCTTAGAAAGGGATGTTAAGAAATACTTTGATTCAACCACACTGAAAACCAGGGAAATTGAGCCAACTGTTTTGAACTCTCGACCTCAAAGGAAGGAAACCAACTAACCAATGATGATAACTTGTAGGGGGGAAAAAGGATCAATAACAGATTCCGAGTCAACAATTGTCATGATTCAGCATCTTGGGGGGTCAATTAACAATAGGCTCGCAGGTCAAGCGGTGTTTCATTGTGTAAGGCGGTGAACTTCCTGTTCCATGCCCGCGTTCTTGAGTAATTTCTACCAGATCTCAGCAGAACTCCCTTTACGAACAGTGCTCTCGCTGGGCGTGGTGGCGCACGCCTATAATCTCAGCGACTCGGGAGGCTAAAGCAGAAGTAGGAGGTCAGTCTCAGCAATTCAGTGAGCCTCTCAGGAACTTAGGGAGACCCTGAAACGAAAAAACAAAAAACAAAAAACAAAACAAAACAAAAATCCAACCAACCAAACAAAAACAACAAAAAAACAAAAGAAAAAGAAAAAAAGGTCTGGAGACGTAGCGCAGTAGTCAAGCACCCCGGGTTCAACACCCAGTTAACAAACAAAGCAAAGCCCTTGGTAGGAACCCTGAGAGTCGTCAGGAACCCTCTGGAGATACTTCACCACCCTTCCTTTCCACCACTGGCCCCCGAGAGCTTCGGTCCAGGTCTGCTTCTATCCAGGCGCAGCAAATACCAAGACAAAAGACCCTCTCATGGCTTTCGGAGCCAAGCTCGGCCTAGAGGCTTCTGCGCGGTGAGAACACACGATGTTTTGCAGAGAAGCACTTTCCAGCTCGGATCTTTAGTTACCGCTATGCGAACTTAATCGTTTTCTATGTAGTTTTTTGTGTGTCTCTTTTGCGATGCCATCTCGTACAGCAAACCCTCTACTGCGCATCGCCAGGAGATTGTGGGTCGCGCCAAGAGGGAAAGGGCGGGGAGCGCGCAGGATCCGTGGGCTGCGCGGGCGCCTGTGCGGCGGAGATAAGACGGGGTAAACAGGCCTTGGGGTGCACAGGCGCGGACCCGCCCGCCGACCCGCCCGCGACCTGCCGCACCACCTCCCCAGCCTCACCGCGGGGCGGGGCGAGGGGGACGCGCCACGGCGAGCCACCAATCGACAGTGCCGGGAGGATTCAAACGGCCGAGGGGCCAATGTGAGTCCCGGACGGTCTCGCCGGGGGTGGGGCGGGGTGGGGCGGGGGAGGCGCGCGGCCGGGCCTCGGGACTGCGGGGCGCGAGAACGCGGCCAGGCAGCGTCGCGCGCGCGGAACCGCCGCGGGGTAGCTGCTCTGCGACTTTCTCGGAGCGGTTCGTGTGGCCGCCGGAGCCCGGCGCAGGTGAGCGCCCCCACCCGCGCCCTGCTCCCAGCTTGTCGCTGCCCGTAGCGCGGCCTCAGCGGGGTCGCAGGGTAAGACCCCGGACGGTCCTGGGGCCCTGGGCGCTGGGCCTGGCTCGGCGGCCTCGTCCTCCCTTCCTAGCCTCTTGGCCTCCTCCTAGTCTGCCGGTCTTTGGGTGTGTGGGGGCGACGACTGGCCAGGCTCCAGCAGCGCCCGGCCGGGCCAGATCGGGCTGGCTGCGGAAATGGTGCTGCGGGTTTTAAATTGCGGACGTTTCCCTCCATGTTGGACGCGCGCGTTGGTGTGACACGGTGTTGGTGGGGAGGGCTGGTGGGACCCTTTGTCCCGCCCCGACGCGTCTGGCCTCTGGTCCCAGCGACCGTCTGAGGACAGATAAGCGGGTGCTTGGCACTCCTGCCCCTCTGGAGGCAGGAAAGGCGCGGCGGCCCGGCGGGACAGGGAAGTGGGGTGCGCAAGTTGGCTTTGATTCGGGCTGGTTGTCACTGGCTTGGAGGGTTGTGAACCGGACGATTTGATGACTTCAGGCAGGCTATAGGGCCTCGCTTGGAAGTGTTGAATTCTGTCACCCGGATAGTCTGAAAAACCAGCATTTGGGCAGATTGGCATGCTCCTGCTAAAGCACGATCCTTTTTCACGTTTTTAAGGCTTTAAAAATGTTCTTTTCATAGTGACAGCCGGCTTCGCACTTTCAATCGCTTCAAGGGGCACTTAGTAAACACTTGATTGTAGAGGGCTGGTTCCAGGAGCTTCACCAAAGAGATTAGGAGGTCTGAAGGGTAGTCACGCTGCCTGGCCATCCTTGTGGAAGGACAAAGTGAAGACTAAGTGGTTCAGCTTGTAGCCAGTGTGCTCACTCACCTGCTGCGTGAGGCGTTACCCCTGAGCAAAGCCAGAGTGGACAGACTCCTTTGGACCCTGCACATAACCACGTGTAACTCTGTAGTTACACACTGTACAGAGAAGATCAGTGGGACGCCTAGTTTAACCTGGGCATCAAGTCCGGTTTAAGTTTAATTTCTGAGCATTGCCTGGGGAGGAGGGGAAAGAATGAGTAGGAGGGAAGGATGAGTTACCTTTGCATATTACTTAGGGAAGATTGCGTTATTTAGGGAAGATGGCATTTCTGTTGCACGGTTTAGCACCGGCACAGAGCAAACCCAGGAGTTCTTTGCGTTTTGCCTAGTAAGCCTGCAGTGGGCTCAGATATTGAAGGGGAGCTGACAAACTTCCTTTGAACTTCTTTTTCTCTGCTGCATCTAGATTGATTTGGAAAAGTGCAGGAAAGATGACCAGAGATCCTTGTAACACTGATCAGTAGAGAATAGCAGCAGAGAATTATCATGTTGATAAAAAGTAACAGGCTGGAACTGAAATGTGTGAGAATTCTAGTGCCAATTGACACTGAAGTCAGCAAGCATTTGACTTAACAGAAAAACACTAGGGTCCCCAATGTTTCTCTTGTCTGAAAATTGAGGACACCATGTTCAGTAAACAGTTTTTGCATTTGGCTGAAACCCTCTGATGCATATCTGTATCTTGACTTTGTTAGGTGAGTGCATAATGACACATGCATGTGCATGATGATCCATAGTGTTTTGGAGCTTTTGTGTCCTGTCCTGGTTATTTCACTCTTGCAGGAGATTATATTAAGATGTGATTTTATCAAATCCTCACATTTGGCATTTGGGTATGGATCTTGTGCAAAGTGTAGGTACACATAATGTTGCTATCTTCAACTTTTGGAAATTGATAGAAGAGAAATGATCTCTTAAGGAGCCTGCTGGCTTCTTTTGTTTGTTTTCCTAACCATAATAGGAAAGACCACTGTCAAGCCTCAGCTTTCAATTATCAATTATTAAGTCTTTGGTGGTCCTTTTTTTTTTCTTTTTTTTGGTAGTACTGGGGATGAACCTAGGGCCTTGTGCATGCTAAACACAAACTCTCTTGAGCTACATTCTCAGCCCTGTTAAGTCTTTCTTTTTGTTTTGTTTTAAATTAAGCTTAGAGACTCAAAAGATATCCACCAGATGTTCTAATAGAACTAAAAATATTTATCTCATTGATAACAGAAAAATCTTTTTGGCATTGGCCTGTATTCAGTATTGCACAGATACTGTTAATGTGGTGTGTACTAGGTGCAAAGGAAAAATGCCAGTGAATGAATTTTGCAGAAAGGACAGAAAGAATCTGTTCAAGTGCCTATTAAAAATGCAAGTAGTGCCAGGC
>JAJEJO010002651.1:259134-342542 GCA_020662805.1 Glaucomys volans
AAAAAAAAAAAAAAAAAAAAAAAAGAATGCAAGTAGTGCCAAAGTTTTGAAGGACTCCTGTTTGAAAAGTTTATGAAGTGTTGCTTGACGTGAGTGGCATCTTCATGTAGAAAGACATACTTGCCCTTTCCCAACCTTGGTTGACCAAGGTAGGAGAACTACTACTAATAAGGAGGTTTGACAGGGGGAGGGGCCACAGAGAAGAAGGAAGGAGGGCACATTTCCTTCCTCTTTCTTGTACTTGGAGGCTCTGAGCTCTGTGTTGAAATTGGCAAAACTTGCTTTTATCACTTTCCTTTTTTGAGCCCGTCCCCCTCTGCACAGGTGCCTCCCTCTTCCCAAGTGGCTTTCAGGTGACTCCTCAGCCAGAGCTGACTTCATTCCTAAAGCTTCTGGGTTCTTCTCCCCTTTCCAAACCCAAACCTATTCATTAGCCCAGTGATGCTATCTCAGGTGTTAGGAAGAAAGCAGTCTCTAATGTGCCGGTTTACTGACATCCTCTAATCACCAGATAAGTACTTGTGTTTTCTTTCATATACCAATTTAGAGAGTCTATCTAAACAAGTGAAGCTTGTTAAATTTTTTCTCATGTGATTAACAATAAAGAAATGTACTTAGGAAAGGCATTTTTTTTCTCGGAAGGGATAGGTAATGCAACTTTCTCCTTAATTCCAGTCTTCAAAAGTCCTTAAATGTTGCTGTTACTGTTGGGTAATTACTCTTATCAGGAGCCGGTGAGGAATATATATTTATGTGCTTGGATGATATACTAAGAATTGCTTAGTTGGTGACATGAAGAGGGAGAGAACACATTTCTCTTGCTGTCTTTGGTTGGTGGTAGAGATCCATCAGAGGCACTGAGCTTGTCTTGTGGGAATGTGAATCTGCTAGTCGGGAGGGAGAAACATCACTAATTAAGAGCAGGAAGCTCCCAACACTCAACTGATATTTCAAAAAGAGTGGCAAAAAGGCCTCAAGTAAGTGACAGTTCTTGAAGATTGTGGTTTCTTGAAGTATAAATGAGACTTCTTGGATGGTGTTTTGATGGTAGTGGGAAAGAACGTTCTAATTGGGGTCGATGTCTGCCGTAGGCTGAAGAGAGAGGAACTTGGACGAAGTCCAGGTACATGCTGGCCTAGGTATGTGGTTGGTGTGCAGTTACTTGCTATGCATTTGGTCTTCAGTTCTAAGATTTGAACTTTATGAAATAACCCCCAAATGTACTCTTCCATTGTAGATTTGAAATTATTCTTTTTCTGTTGGTGGGCTATAGTGATGTTAATTGCATAGTCTTGATTTTTCCCCAGACTATTTCATAGTTTATTGTTTTCAGTAAGGTCATTTATTAAAGATGTAATTAAATGTGTTTTAAAAACCTTTGAAAGATAGTGCAGACTCACAGATCAGGAAATGCATTCTTTGTAAGATTGTGTCCTAATATTTGATGGGTCTAGGTGGGTAGCATTTTGCATAGGAAAAACTATTGGATGCCTGTTATGTGTTGTCATTCTAATTCTAATTCTTAGTCAGTTACAAGTATTACAGTGGCTAAATCATCCTTTATGTAGTGATTCCAGATGAGATACAATGAAACCGAAAGAACAACTTCTATGTTGTTCTGCCATTTCACTCACATTTTTGTGCCTTAGGACAAAACAGTTATCTCCAAGCCTCAGTTTTCTCACCTTAAGGAATTGTTACACTCTCTCCTTTGGTGGCCTTCTTGGCCCTAAAATCTTGACAAGCTAACAATTCTGGGAAGTTGGTTTTGGTGATCAACCTATGAAAAAAGACAAATATAAGTGTATCTATTGACTCAGTTTTTTTTTTTTTCTTTAAAATTGTTCAGACTAATTTTAGAAAATGCCAAGTAGGAAATTTGCCGATGGTGAAGTGGTAAGAGGTCGGTGGCCTGGGAGTTCACTTTATTATGAAGTAGAAATTCTGAGCCATGATGGCAAATCCCAGCTTTATACTGTCAAATACAAAGATGGAACTGAACTTGAACTGAAAGAGAATGATATCAAGGTAAGAACTCCTTTGGTTTGCCTGTAAGTGGGATGAATAGAGGTATGGTTTCTAGGTTCAGGGTAGCCTACCGGACTGTGTGAGGCATGTGATCAAATTCCTGCCTTGGGTCACATTGTTTTTGGTTCTGGGAATGTATGAATGAGGCACAGTGGCTGGTTTCCAAAAAGCTACAGTCTCCTGGGGGAAGACAGATCTTTCCACAGGCCATCTCTGGGTTTGATCCATTTTGAGGCTAGAGTTTCCCATGGGTGTGGTGGAGTATGGAGGGGTAGGGAAGGGCCCTAGGTTTCATGGGGGGCTTTCTGAGGCTGTGACACCCAAGCTGTGAGCTCAGGACAAATGCAAAAAACTCAGGTGATATAGAGATGGCTTCTGCAGAGAGGGCTGCATACCAAAGTCTGGGTGGGTAACAGGATTTGCATGCGCCCAAATGCTGGAAGGCTGTGGCATTTGGAGGACAGAAAAGAGGTAAGCAGGAGCCAGACTGGAGGAATTTTTAATATTCCATTCCAGGGGTTTGGATTTCATCCTAAACACTGAGGATGTAATCAGGAAAGTGATATTAATTAGGTTTAAATCTAATCCTTGATCCATGGCTTTTCCATCTAGCTAGTGAGGACTTGGGCTTTAAAATACCCAATCCATTGGGTGCAAATATTTGTATCAGATGCCATAAAGGTAGATTACTAGGAAAAAAATTATAAAATCTACAAATTTTTATTAGATTCCATAGATATGAAATGACTGTCAGAATGCTATAAAAATTTCTATACATCTAGTCTGTTTTGGTACTTCTTGTAGATCAGTAACAAATAGTTTGGACCAATGGCCTTGGACCATACTTTGTTGCTCTAGTAAATATTTTAGGCTTAATATAGGCTATGAAGTTTGTGCAGCCTCAGACAGTGTGGAAGGAAAAGGATGGAATTGTGTCCTAATATTTTCTTTACGGACACTAAAATTTGAATTTCAGATAATTTTTTCACCAGGAAATGTTCTTTTTGATTTTGTTTGCAGTCATTTAAAAAGATGTAAAAGCCATTCTTAGCTTAAGGGCTACACACACACAAAATGAGTGATTTGTATTTGGCCTGAAGCATAGCTTGCCTTCCCTGGGAATAATGAAGAGTGATCAGGAGTAGGTTAGTACAGGGTAAAACAGCGCCAAGTAATCCAAACTTGTATTTTGTTCTCAAGATCTGCTTGTGTGTTTTGTTCAGACTGAAAGTGGGATTAATTTTTTTGGTTGTATACTCCTTTCCTTTGTTTTATGCCAGTTTTGATCAATGTCATTTATAACCTTTTTTGAATATGTTATTGAGAATATATGCAGTTAATTGGGCAGACACTTGGATGTCATGGAAATCCCTTCAAAGAACAGTTAAGGATAAAGAGGCTGCATTTGTCTCAAGAGCTGGGCCATTATTGCAGCATTGTTCATGGCCTCATTCCATTGCTTCTCAGATCCTGTGACCTCCCACGGTGGTTTTAAAGTTAATGGTAGCCTTTAATGGCCTTTGGTGCCCTCTTCTGGTTTGACTGTCTTTATTATGATTTGTGGTAAGCTCTTTGCTGCCTTCTTCCCCTCTAGCCTTTAACATCCTTTAAGCAAAGGAAAAGTGGCTCAACTTCCAGTTCTCCCTCCAGACGCCGTGGGAGCCGGGGGAGCCGAGGGAGCAGAGGGAGCCGAGGGAGCCAAGGCAGTAGGTCCCGGTCCCGCTCCAGATCCCCTGGGCGAACACCTAAGAGTTCCCGAAGATCCGCCTCTGCTTCCCACCAGCCTGACGTTAAGGAAACAAGGAGGGAAATTTTGGAAGTAAAATTGACTCCACTCGTATTGGTACTTGTCTTTGTGCTTACACATTATGTCATTGGTCCAAAATCCTGCCTTCCCTTTATGTAAATGTTTACTCAAATTATTTGCAGTTAATATTAAAATGTTAGTAAGACATCTAAGGTGATGACTTTGGAAGGTTATGTAGAAAACAAATGTTTGAAATAGAAAATATATTTCTTTCACATATTAAAAAAAAGTTCTTAGGTTGTAAGAAGTGCTATTTGATATTATGTGTTTAACCCACACATTTAAACATTATTTTTTTAAAGACCAAAAATAATGTTTAAATTTGTGGGTTAAACTCAAATTTTATTTTATTCTTTTCTATCGTGGATTGAACTCAGAGGCACTTAACCACTGAGCCACGTCTCCAGCCCCTTTGATTTTTTATTTTGAGACAGAGTCTTACTAAGTTGTTTAGGGCCTTGCTAAATTGCTGAGGCTGTTTTTGAATTTGAGATCCTCCTGCCTCAGCCTCCTAAGTCACTGGGATTACAGGCATGCTGTACCATGCCTGGCCAAAATTAAATACATTTTTATAGTACTAGTTCATGTATGAAATGATGAGACAAAACCATATGTTACAGAGGCATCTTCTTGCTCTCTCAGCGTCATTATGTTTGACCTCTTTTCCTGTTCAGAGACGATCACTTTCAATGGAATAACTTTAGAGTGTGTTTTTGGAAATGTCAGGGTGTGTGGAGCCTGTAGACCTTGTACAATGAATATTTTGGTTGATAGACCAAATAGAAAATATTTTGAGTAAAAAGAGTTAAAGTTCTCTTACATTCCATTCATTTAATATTACCTCTTTTCTGCATAAGATACATAGACTTTTAATAACCTTAAAAAACTCGACTACATCCATGCTGTTTTGTAGTCAGATTTTTAAAATTTTAAAATACTGGTAGTAATCCTGTGGCATATTTTCCCACAGCATTTTGTTTGTATGATACAGTGTAGATAAACTATAAATAATACAGATGCAATGTAATTTTTAAGGTCAGCTTTTTTTTTTTTTTTTTTGGTATTGGGGATTGAACCCAGGAGCCCTTAACCACTGAGACAGGGTCTAAGTTGCTTAGGGCCTTGCTGAGTTGCTGAGGCTGGCTTTGAACTTGGGATCCCCCTTACTCAGCCTTGGGAGCTACTAGGGTTATAGGTGTGCACCACCTTGCCTGGCGTTCCTTCTTCCTTTTTGATAGCCATTTAGTGTTTTTCCTTCTAAATCTTCACTGTTATAAACAAGTGTTTTTATATATCTGATTACCTACTTAGGTGGTACTGTTAGGTCCGTTGTTTAGCGCAGATTGTAGGCTTTTACTATTGCCAGATTGCTTCAAGATAGTTCATACCAGTGTCAGTAGTGTATGAATGCCCTTTTTTCATATATTTTATTCACACACACACGTAATTGTCAAAGATTTTCCACTCACTGTTCTAATTTGCATTTTGCTATTACTTTTGAGTTTGAACATTCTGGATCTTAGTGGCTCTCTTTACCAGTGTAGTCATGCAAGGTAGGGGTCATCTGGATGCTGCACGCTGTTTTCTATTACACTTTCATTTTTAATATTTAGGAACTTACACTTTTGCTGTATAATTTTCTAGTCCAGTGACACAAGAGCCACACCCACCAGTAGAGCTCCTCACCTGAAGAGCTTTGGTCTACTGTGTGTTTGTGTAGGACCCTATCTGGGCTTCTTGCAGCTTTGAACATCATTCTATGATTATTCTTTTTGGTACCTGATTGATCTTTTTCAGTGTTGAGTGTCTGTGAACCCTTTTTATTTTTTTATTTTTTGGTGGCGGGGATTGAACCCAGGACCTTGTGCATGCAAGGCAAGCACTCTACCAACTGAGTTATATCCCCAGCCCCTCCATGAATCTTTTCATTTGACTAAGAGAATTGATTTGCAGTCAGTAGGGTTTAGAGTTAGACTAGCTGTGTTACAGTATTACATTTGTGGTTACTATAGATTGTATGTTGGATCTTTGAAAAACTGGGAAATTGAGAGTAGCTTTTAAGTGATTTCATTTGCTCATTTGCTGCTGAGTGGTTCAGCGGCACTTTAGTACAATAGTAAATTTATGTAGTGAATGTTATCATTGTTCAGGAAGAACTTGGTATTGTATTAATATACTTGGATTTAAAATTTTCTTTTGGCTTATTAGTGTATTAATTTGTTAGAGACTTATAAAGGAGTAGAGTCACAGATTTCAGCTGCACATTGCCTGAAAAATCTTTTGCAAACTAAATTACATCACCTGTTCAGTCTGATAAACAATTAAGAGGCTGAGTTGAGAAAAGGGACATGTAGGAAGGGAAAATTTAAGGTTAAATAAATACTAGGTAGCTTGACATTGAGAAAATAGTCAATTTGTAGATTACTAGTAATAGTCTCTATCCACCTACCATTTCTTAATTTTCCATTATTGGCTGTATTGGGACAATGAATCTTTTCCTCATTTTTTATACTGAGTTGAACTAATTTACCAATTTTTCCTTTTATCTGCCTCTCAAAACAGATGTTAGAGTATCTGACACTGAAATTTTAACTTGCAGTCAGATTACATTTGAAGGATGAAGGATCTTATGTAGAGCTAGATGCAATCTTTTGAAGATTGGGAAATTCTTATTAATTTTATCCCTCTTCCTTTTTAACAAAAGGAGGCTGAAATTCTCTAGACTTAGAAACAAGCCTTTAACTTGTTTTATTGCTTGATTTTTTGGCAGTAGTTTGTTGGTTACCATCATGTTTCTTTTAGTAAGTCCCAGTTCTTTTGATTAAAATGTTTTATATTCCATGTAGAAGCCATTTGGTAACAGTGTCAGCATATACAATGGGGAGCCCGAGCACATCGAGAGGAATGATATACCTCGCAAAACCACACAGGTATGAAAATGTTCTCCTTCATCATGGGTAATTTCTTTCTTTGTTCAAGGGACTTTCCCTGCAGAAGCATATTGGAAATCATCATATTTTATACTCTGTCCTACAGTTCCTAAATGAAGAATGAATATATTTTAACAAATTTATTCAATATGCTGTATTGAAATGCTGAATTGGTTAATGTGGTAGAATTTGTGGTCATTGTTCATTATAGATATTTAATACTTTTTGTTTTTTAATTAGGAAAGATTCATTTTGACACAAGATGGTAGCTATATATCAACAGAGTACAGTCTTCGTCCAAGAAGAGAAGAGATCAAATTAAAAGAAATAGATTCTAAGGAAGGAAAGCTTGTTACAAAGGAACTTACATCACTGAGAACCTTTGAAGTGACCACCCCACAGAGGAAGGACTTGGAGTTTGGCGGAGTACCTGGTAGGCATCAGCACTGGGCTTAGGGAGGGCAGCCAATGGGAGGGTGGTCGTTGCTGTAAGGTGCACTGAAAGGCTTCTCTCTGAAGAATTCTGCAGGTGGGAGAATGAGCGAGATGGCGGGGCTGGGGAAGAGCCTTCTAGAGAAGGGGCAGCAGTGTAATGGCCTAAGTTAGGAGCATTGGGGGGATAATGTAGTAGAAAGGATGTCGGTGTGGCTGTATTGAAACTCTGAGCAGTGTCTGTCCATTGGTAGATTTCAAGCAAAGAAGTATAAAGAAGTGATAAAGGAAGTTAGACTTGAAAGCTGTGTGTAGGAAGGGTGATGATGGATTAGGGACAGAGAGCTCCTGATACTTGGACCTGAGATGGCAGGGCTTGACTTAGGCAGGAGGGGTGGGAACAAGCTGCACACATGAAATGGGGTCGTGGTTCCACCCTACCTGCTAGGCAGGTTCAATATGAAGGTCAGAGATTTAAAGTGTGCAGAGCCTGGGGGTTATTAAGTAGATGGAACTGATGACATTTTATGAGCTGGGAAAAGGAAATACATCTCAACTAAATCATTTAAAATTCTTCATGGTGCAATTCCTTTTTATATTTTGTAAGTTATAACCCTTGGCTAGCTGGTCTCTTAGAGGTAGTGTCCAGAATTACTTAAAATCTGTGCAAACATTTCACAATTGTATGAATGTAACAGTATTTTAGTTGTTACAAATGTAGGGATATCAAGTTTTCTTAAGATCAGACTGAACATTTTTAAATGTTCTGATCTTAAGTTTGCTGGTGTTTTAATACTCTTGTCTCTAGAGTCTCTGGAGGTTAAATGTTTTAGAGCTTAAATTTCTGAGGTGGGATTTAACTTTTTACTCTTTTGCTACTCTGATGCCAATGGTTGCTTGCCGGTTGGAGGTGACAGGGAGAGATTAGGCGTTTCTGATGGTATGCTACGAACTGATTTCTGATTTTAAAAAAGCCCAAATGACTTTTTTTTGTGTGTGGGGTAGGTACGGGGGATTGAACGCAGGGGTGCTCTACCACTGAACTACGCCCCCAGCTCTATTTATTTTTTATTTTGAGACAGGGTCTCACTAAATTGCCTGGGCTGGCTTGAACTTATGATCCTCTTGCCTCAGCCTCCTGAGTCACTGGGATTGCAGGCATGTGCCATGGTGATTTTTAAACCAAATAAATAAATTGAATTGAAATTTGAACTTTTAATGTTCACTAATTATTTGCAGGTGTGACCCTCATCATGCTTGGCCTGCCTGCCTTCCTCTTCCTTTTGCTGTTGATGTGTAAACAGCAAGATCCCAGTCTTCTGAATTTCCCCCCTCCTTTGCCAAATTTGTATGACTTATGGGAAACCAGAGTATGTGGAGTCTACCTCCTCTGGTTTTTTGTTCAAGCTCTGTTCTACCTATTGCCAATTGGAAAGGTAAGTTTTTGCTAGGAGAGCAAATATGATGAGATTTTCCAAGACCTCTTTTTCATGTTTACTAAATAAATTTATACTAGTTTTAAGGTTGGAATTGGTTGTTGGACATAATCACCAAAACTTCCTTTAGTTAGTCCTGTGCTTTAGAATACTTGCATCTTAAATGGAACTTTAAAAATATGATTGAAATTTCCTGTGTAACTTTCCAAACCAAATAAAAAGAATAAGCTATTTGTCAAATTACCCTGACTCTTGGCAGAAGGAGCTCAGGAAAGTGTTACCCTCAGTACGTGTCGTTCCAGGTGTAGTATTTTAAATCATTAATTGGTAGGCAGCTGAGCTCAGTGGACTTTAATCTCTTTTACTTTTTTAAAAAACTAAGATGAGTTTCTGATTTCTATTCCTTTCAGAAATTCATTGTCAAGAACATTTTAATGTACTTTTCAAACTCATGTAATATCTTTTAAATGTGTTCCCATTGCTAAATGTAGCATTCTCTTCTTTCAGCAGAGTACTTGGCTTAAATATATTTAAAGGAACATGAGATTCCTTAAGCAATAAATTATTTATTTAGGGATCTTATTCTTAGGGCTTTGCAAGTTTGCCCACTGTAAACCAAAGAATTGGTTCTATTAGGAGTGGTGAGTGCCAGTGATAGGTGGGAACTGCAGACTGAATGCGGGGGCTCTCACCTTAACTGTATGGGCTTAGCAAGGGTTTCTTCAGTAAGGTCAAACTCAGATTAAGTTAGGAAATGGCTAGTTTGAACTAGATGATATTAAGAAAAGCAGTTTCAGTGGTTAAAATTGCACACACAGTGACCAAGTGACTACAAGTGTGTTTGTGTGTGTGTGTGTGTGTGTTTGTATCTATATATTCACAGGCTAAGGCCTGACAGTATTTACTAGACACCTTTAATAGATAAGGACCATTTGACATTATCAGATGGGGTTTGGCTAATCGTGTGATCTCAGACAGTTTGTGTTTTTCCTCCTGGGTTCCCTTTGATTCCTAATGAAAGGCTACAGGGACATGATACTATATTAGTATTTCACGGAAAGAGTCACTACATTTCTGAGTAGTTACTTTGGGGGATACAATGTGGCTGTCCTTAGACAAGCAGACCCTTTACTCATCCAGTTCAAGTCATGTTTCATGAGTAATTTGCATGTGGGAATTACTGTGCTACATGCTGTGGGTAATGCCAGGTAAAGAGATGAGAAGGTTCCAGTGCATGGAGCATGCTCACAGTTGCTTATTAGAGATAAAAGAATCACATGGAGTTATTAACTGGATGAGTATATATGAATTTGTAGCAGACGAGTGAGTGAGGATGTGCAGGCATAATACCAAATAGTACACAGGCCATAGTAGACAAATAAGTGGAGCAGAGCCTAATTGCAAGGACCTTGCAAATGCGAGACAGTGGAGCTGTATTCTGTTTTGTAAGTGGTGGGAAGCAATTGAAGATCCTTGAACTAGGGACTCATCAAATGTAAAGGTATTTTAAGCACATTCCATCTCCTGGTATGTGGGATGGTTTGGGGAGAGTGGATGTTGCAGTGGTCTCCATACACTGAGACATTGCCAATTCTATTTATATTTAAGATAAATTCCTGAGGGTGGAATTGCTTCATCAAAGGATTTGCCACTGAGATTTTTGTAACAAATTACTATACTTTTTTATTAAGAGATATCCTCTTTCTTAGGCATGATGAAATATAAGAGATGTTAGAAGACTACATACTTATATTAGAAGATAATGATTTATATTAGAAGATTATGTCAAAATACATAGGAATGATGGTAATGTACTTTTTTAATTAAAATTTTTTTTTCTTTTCAGGTTGTAGAAGGAACCCCTCTTGTTGATGGAAAAAGACTCAAGTATAGATTAAATGGTGATTTTTTTTCTTAAATGACAAATTGAATTGATAACTCTTACACTTCTTAAACTGTCACAGCTGATTACACTAATCAATAATAAATTATCGCTGGGCGTGGTGGTGCACGCCTGTAATCCCAACACTTGGGAGGCTGAGGCAGGAGGATCACAAGTTCAAAGCCAGCCTCAGCGAAAGCAAGGCCCTAAGCAACTCAGTGAGACCCTGTCTCTAAATAAAATATAGAATAGGGCTGGGATATGGCTCAGCGGTGGAGTGCCCTGGTTTCAATCCCCAGTACCAAAAAAAAAAAAAAAAAAAAAAAAAATCTCTTAGTAGTTTTGAATGACATGCAAATAGACTACTTATACCTGTAGCCAGATTGCCTGTAGCCAGATTGCCTGTAGCCAGATTATAAAACCTGTGCCATGAAAAGTAACACAGCCTAGTTTTCTTTTTTTTGTGTGTTTTTTTTCTTTCCACATTTTTTTATTGGTGCATTATAGTTGTACCTAATGATGGGATTTGTTGTTACTTTTTTTCTTTTTTTTTTTTTTTGAGAAAAAATAAAATGATGTTTTATTGCTTTGCTAGCAAAGGCAAAACACAGGGACTCCTGTCCCAGAGGCTGTGACTCTTCCCCTCAGGGAGAATAGTGGGTGTTTAACAAGGTGATTCAAAGCTATGTTCTACATGTAATCTGTCCAGAGTTGTAATTCACTTGTTAATTTGGGACATAGTCATTTCTGAGATCTACTGCCAACCCTAAATCTGAATTACTTCATTCTGAGGTGGCTGTGTGCTCAGGGACAGATAACTCTGCCTAGGATAGGGAAGAAAGGTAACTTTGTTTGCCCTCAGATTAGGGAGGGAGAGGAGGGAGAGAAGAAGAGAGAAACATGTCTTTTTTTGGGGGGGGGGGGGATGGGTACCAGGGCTTGAACTTGGGGCACTTGGCCACTGAGCCACATCCCCAGCCCTATTTTGTATTTCGTTTAGAGACAGGGTCTCACTGAATTGTTTAGTGCCTCCCTGTTGCTGAGACTGGCTTTGAACTTGTGATTCTTCCTGTCTCAGCCTCCGGACCTGCAAGAAATGAGTCCTTTTAAAAATAAGTCACAGTGACAGAGCAGCAAGGGCTATATTCTAAGCATAAAATGGACCAATGTTATATTTCCCCACTGTCAAGTTCTACATTCCATCATTAGGGACATGAGTGATGACCCTCCAAGCTGTTTCTTGCTGAGAGGGCAAAGTTGGGGGAAGTGACTAAAAGTCCTTGTTTTCTATCAGTTGGGGCATGGACAGTAATGGTATTCAGCATCAGGGCAATCCAGAGGTCCCTGGTGGCGGTTGGTAAGTGGTCAAGGCAGAAATGGCAGGGATCATACTAAGACAACAGTAAACAAGACAGGAAGAGCATTACTTTTTTTTGTAAATCATAAGCTCAAAAGCAATTAGTATTTCAGCCAGTCTCTGAAAACCATGAAGACAGTAACTCAATGATATCAGTGAAAAACAGATTGAATTACAATCTATCTAAGGGATTAGGAAGATTTATAGGTCTGAGAGCAGGCTCAGATTGACTCAGGACAAACCTGTGACTCTAGAATCCTTTGTGAACATTATTATTATGCATTCCCACACAAGAACCCTTCCTTTATACCTTCCAACTTTACTTACTTTTGATAGGGCTGACACAAGTGTATGTCTCAAGTTATATTAAAAACAACATCTGTCCACATAGGACGGTGTTTTGGCTATACTTTGTTGTTACGCGTTTGTACATGCACACAACACAACAATATACAGTTTAATTTTCTTAACAGCACTCATCACTATTTAAAATACTGTGCTTGTCTAGGTTTCATCATCTGAGGCATTCCCATGCCCTGAGAGGAGCCCTTCCCTGGAGGGCATCCTGGCCACTCGCACCCCAGGAGCTGCTCCTGCCCTTGCTCACTTGGCTTCAGCTGCCTGGGTCTGAGCTGTCTTTTGAATTTGTGTCTTTGCCTGAAAAACTTTCCCCCCAATATCCGATAGCTGCTTTTTCACTTGTTACATCTCTGCTCAGAGAAACCTTCGGGTCCCTTTCTTTCCCTTGCCCTTGGCAGTTTGCTTTCTCACATCAGTGTGTATCTGTCTGTTCTTTGGGGTCACCACACTAGAATGTAGCTTTATGGCCTGGGTCGTGGCACTCTTGGTACCGGAAGATGAGTGGGCACTAGTGGGCGCTCATGGAAGGCAGGATAAAGTAGTCTCACTTAGAACTGAGAAATGGGTAGATGTCGCCCCCTGTTGGTCTGGGTGCTTTTGTAGTGTAGGAGTATGCTGAAGGGATCAGTCTAACTTTTCCATTTGAAGACTTTGATAAAGTACTATTAACTTGATTTGAAGAAAGGTATCTATGTTATATTCCTTAAATGAGTTTCGATTTTACTAGACTGAGTGGAATGTTTTTATTTTCTTGGGAACTACATTGTAAACATTCAACTTAAGTGGTTATATCTTCACAAATCCATCTTAAGTTGAAAATAGTGGAAGTAGAAAATGCATTTAATATACCAATCTACCTACCTAACATCCTAACTTAGTAGCACAGTCCACTGTAGCCTGTCAGCCGTTTACCCCGTGGTGCATGACCGATGGGGAGCTTTGGCTCACGGCCAATTGGAAGCACGGTTTCTACTGAATGTTTTTTGCTTTTGTACCATGATAAAGTGGAAAAATTGTAAGTCAAGCCATCTTAAGTCAGGAACTGTCTGTGTATGCATGTATTTTTGTATGTGTGGTACTGGGGATTGAACCCAGGGCCTCTTGCATGCTGGGCAAGTGCTCTTACCACTAAGCTATACCTCCAGCCCTTATCTATATAGATTTTAACGTCTTTTTATCCTAGTCATTTTTCTAAATTTGGATATTTTTTGTTTAGTGTGATATTCAGCATCTCCTCTATCTGAAATCACTTTACTGAGTTCTAAAAGGGAAACAAAGATATTTTTGATGTCGCCTGCCTTTTAATGCCATGTGAAGCATCAATTCTAGCTCAGTGCCAGATCCTGGTGGGTACTTAAAACTTGTTTGCTGATCCTGGGAGACTTTTCATTTGCTTTTACCAAACTCCTTGCTGATGGAACATATTTTGGAATCTGTGACACACCCCTTCTCTCTGGCTGCATGTGTCCGGCTCGTGAAGCAGAGTCTGGGGAGAGATGGGTTTGCTTTTTACTATCAGGTCTCTGGATGTTAGTGTTCTGTGGCTTTCCCTCTGGGGCACAGTTTATTTCCTTCTAAGTAATGCTGTTTTGTTTTTGTTGCCTTCCCTTAGAGGGATGTTGCATAGACAGAGACCAGGTCAGCACTTGGACTGGAGTTCTGGTCTAGTTGCCTGATTCCTTAGAAATAACTCTTCTAAGCTAGAGTAAAATAAGGGGAAGAGGGAGGGGGATCAGATATCACAAAGAAATAGGAAGAGCTATCTGCTGAGTCCAAGAAGGAGATAGAGAGAAAGGGAGGGGGGCAAGGAAAGGGGAGGAAATGTGGAATGAATATAGCAAAATCATGGTATGTGGATATATAAATATACCACAGGGAAATCCACCTTTATGTAGAAAGCACCAATCAATAAATAAAGGAGAGAAAGGAAGATCAGTAGAGTAGAAGAAGGAGAATAGGGAGAAAGGGGGGATGAATTGGGGGCTGAAGTGGAGTAAATTATACTTCCATGCATGTTTCTTTTTTTTTTTTAAATGAGCCCAACTACTATGTAGTTGGGTTTACTACTGTAATGCTCTAATAAAAAAAGAAGTAACTTCCTCTTCTAGTTATTCTGGTTCCAGTATTAAGAGATTTCTTTTCATGAGATTTTGCCACTTAAGAAATTTCAAATAATTATTTTTTATCCACATAGCAAGAGAGCAAAAAACTGCTTTAATCCACCATTCCTTTTTTTTTTCTTGTACCCGGGATTGAGCCCAGGGTCGCTTAAAACCACTGAGCAACATCCCCAGACCTTTTTTATATGTTTATTTAGAAGATAGTGTCTCACTTGGTTGCTCAGGGGCTCGCTAAGTTGCTGAGGCTGGCTTTGAACTCGAGATCTTCCTTTCTCAGCCTCCCAAGCTGCTGGGACTATAGGTGTTCACCAATGCTGCCTGCCACCAACGTGCTTAGCCACCATTCCTGTTAATGTTTATAAATTTTATGAGTTGAATGAATATTTTTAGAAGTTGAAGTTAATTATTCTTGGGAATAAACTAATGTGGACTTAAATAGTAAATAAATTAGAAATGACTTTTTTTACTTTACAAAAGCTTTTGACCTTAGAATTCTAGTATAAATAAGGGCTACTATTTTTCTGTGTTTTGAGTGTTTATCCAGTTTGATGACTTAGGTTTCAGGCACATGACTCTGAAAAGCAAAACTATTTCTCCAGCCAAAAGACAGAATAGTTCATGGTGTCTCTTTTCACAAGCCAGCAGCAGCAGCAGGACTCGTTCATGGAACCTCAAAGGTGCTTTTTAATCTGGCTGTGCATGTGAATGTCCCTGCTGGGTCCTCACACCCCATCTCGTTTTGCATTCTGAGGGTGGGGTCTTGAATGTGTGTTCTAGATGGTAGAATATGACTAAAACCTTTTGAAGCCATTATTGATAAGTCAATTCAAGTATGAATATTTATAATATTACAACAACTAAAATTACCTTACATTTGGTAGTGCCATTAGACTTTAAAATGTGTGCATGGCCTAGCTCTGATAATTAACCATCTGCAGCTCAGGAGGCTGAGGCAGGAGGATCCCAAGTTCAAAGCCAGCCTCAGCAATAGTGAGGCACCAAGCAATTCAGTGTTAGGTCTTCTAAATAAAATACACAAAAGGGCTGGGGGTGTGGCTCAGTGGTTGAGTGCCCCTAAATTCAATCCCCGGTAAACCCTAGCCTGCTCCCCCCGCCAAAAAAAATTAACCATCTGACTTTGGGTTGAGAGTTTGTATTAAGTGCATTTGAGATTCTCTTTTGGTTTTTAACTGAATTTCCATGAACTTCAGCTTTCCCTTAAATAAAAGCAGATGATGATTGCTCACAATAAAAAAGAATAAGTATACTAAAATATTTGAAAAATTAAACAAGAGTTATGGTATCTATGTTGAGGATTACACCTCAGATATTGCTTATTTGCATATTTGTGTGTATTTAGTCTGAATCATGAAAGTAAGACTTTTAACAGGTAACATTGTGTTAACCAGGTGTGGGGTGCGTACTTCCCAGCTACTCAGAGGCTGAGGTGGGACTGGTCCTGGAGTTCCAGACCAGTCTGGGCAACATAATGAGACCCTATCTTCAAACCAGACCAAACCGAATAAACCCCAAAACCAAAACCAAAACATTGCATTGTTTTGTAATGATATAAATCTCCTGTGAGCCCTGGGTTAATGGAAATCTCTCCCCCCACCCCATTTTTTTTCTCTTGAAGGATTCTATGCGTTTATCTTGACATCTGCAATCATCGGGACGTTTCTCTTCTGGGGTGTAGAGCTTCATTACGTGTACAATCACTTCCTTCAGTTTGCCCTCGCAGCCACTGTTTTTTCAGTGATCTTGAGTATTTATCTCTACGCTCACTCTTGGAAAGCGCCCAAGGATGAACTGTCGCCTGCCAGCTCTGGTGAGCAGTGGGGATGGTGGGTTAGATGAATATATCCCAGAACCCTCTGCAGCCATTTCTAGACTTGAGTCGATAGATGGCTTTTTTTTTTTTTCCCTTCTAGCCTCATTTTATGGGAAAAGAAGAAAAATATGAAAAACAACAAAAAGATGAAAAAATTTAAAGAAAAATGGATTTAGGAGAAAATATTAATTTTTTCTCTTATACTTTTCTGTTCCTTTAGTTATTTGATGACAATAAATATTTTTGTAAACTTTGGGGAATCACAATTGATAACAAATATTTTGTCCAAACTAGTCAACACTTTTTAAAAAACAAAACAATAGATGTTGCAAATTGGTTGATTCTGATCTAAACTATTTAAGCATTTTTATAAAGTTCCCTCAAAATGGGGGGATTTGACCACCTGGGCCTCCAGAAGGGTGTAGCCTGTGCCCTTTCTGCTGGGGCCATATCCCTAGCTCCCTGAGTCCCTGTGGATTCCTCCTGCCTTTTACCACCAGAACTTTCCTAGGTTCTTGTAGGTAGCTGAATTGGGTCCCCTGGATAATAAGTGGCTGTGAGATTTTAAAGCCTCATGACTGGATTTGGAACATTGTTTGGGTAAAAACTTTTCCCTTCTCAGGAAATGCTGTCTATGATTTCTTCATTGGCCGTGAATTAAATCCTCGAATTGGTACTTTTGATCTCAAATACTTTTGTGAATTGCGTCCTGGATTGATTGGATGGGTATGTATTTTTTTTTTTTTTAATTTCAAGAATACAGTTTATCTTGCATTTAGAAAGAAATGTAGATAATTTTAAAATAAGAAGTGGGCAGTGTGTTTTTAGGAATAATTATAGCTTTCCTATTCTGTTTGTTTAACACATTTTCTTTCTAACACAATGTTTTTGTAATATTTTTGTTTTATTTTTATTGTATCAGTTTACATTTATGTAGGAAAGTGATAATGTAGATGAATTAATGTTAAGAAAAAATGTGTTTTTCTTCTCCCCGCTTTTTTTCTAAAAAAAAAAAAAAAAAAAAGAAGACTAATTTTGACCTAATTTCAAACTTGCAGGAGAGTTGTGAAAATAAAGAGGTCCCTTGGTGTCCTTCATCTCCCTTCCCACAGTGTTAACATCTGACCCAGCCATAGTATGATGATCCATAACAGAAGATTAACATTAGTGGTTGCTGAGTCTTTGCTTGTCTCTAATGAGAGACAATTTTTTGAAGAATATTAGTTGGTTATTTTGAAATTGTCCCTCTGTTTGGGTTAGTCCAGTATTTTCTCATGATTGGAGTGAGGTTACACATTTTGGCAAGAACAGCATAGAAGTGACATCACATCCTCAGTGCATCACGCCCAGTGTTGATAACCGGGTATTGATACCTTATCTGCAGTGGAGGGTATGGGGTCGGGGAGGTGTTTGCTGGGTTTCTCAGCTGGGAAGTTCTTTCTTCCTCTCTCTAGTGCTTGGCACCTCTGGGAAGGTCCTTTGAGATTATATTCCTCTTTCTTATTTCAGGTGGTTATTAACTTGGTGATGCTTTTGGCTGAAATGAAAGTACAGAACCGTACTTCTCCATCCTTGGCAATGATCTTGGTTAACAGTTTCCAGCTCCTGTACGTGGTGGATGCTCTCTGGAACGAGGTAATTAATTTTCAGAGCCCAGGCCTTGGAGTCAGATGGCTTTGACAGTGAGTGAATGACCAGACCTCTGGGAGTCTTGGCTGCTTACATACAGCCTCCTCCAGCTTGCTGTGAGGGGATGTGAAGTGCCCGCGTGTTGGCTGTGGAGCTGCCACGCCGAGCACTGGCTGATGCTAGGTTTCTAGGCATTCGGCCATGCATGCATGTATATCAGCCATTATTTATTTGAAAATAATATTGTATTTAAAATTGGTAGATCTTGGCTTCTGTTTTTGTGAGTTGTGACTCATTCACATAAATAAAACTTAACTATTGTTATATCACATGAAATTGGTTATATTTAATTAGAACAGTTTCTGGATTGTCAAAAGAGGAAGCTGTTTCTTAAATAATGGGGGAAATATTATATTGTTCATGTTTCAAAATAGAAAGTGTTAGCTCTCAACCAGATGGATATAAAATCAGAAATCAAGATACACTGAGGAAACCAGCTTTATTTTAAAAGCTGTTTCCAACTTGTGGCCATTCTCATAATTGATGGGCCATCAGTGATTTCTGTGGCATGAAGACTGGTCAATGTTGTGCTAGTCTCAACTGAACATATTCCTTTTAGAAAGCATTTCTTCCTCAGTCCTATTTAGATGTATTTTATCGTATTTGGTGGTATCTTTGCAATCATCTTCTCCACATTACAGTAAGTCAAGTTTTCTTTCAGTTTTAAAAACAAAATTGGCAGGCCTACATTGTTTTGTTCCAAAATAAGTTTTTATGACATTGAGCTGCCACTTTGAAGAGAAGGCTCTTCTCTCTTGGAATCATCACTTTTCCCCTTTCTCACCCCCTTCCTGAGGCTGATCTTTAATTTTGGCCTTCCATGCAAAACCATAAGAATGACTTTGAAAGTTTGGTATTGGTATTTCAGTTCTTTAAGCGGATCAGGACCTCTTTGAGGTTCAACCAACCTCATTTCCAGGTAGAGGGATTGGTGTTACCCCTGATAAAGACTGTAGTTGGACTCCCCCTGCTCCTGCCCCTTTGCCTAGACCCTGCTCAGAGCTGGTACACTGTGAAAGTGGTGATGGCCTTTGATACTGAAGTCCTTTAGCATGAATTCCAAATCCACCCCAAATAAAGTGTGCTTTTGGAATTCACGAGTGACTCTTGGTGTTGCCAGTGTAGGTCGTCTGTCTGCTGTTATGTAATAGCTCCTAAGGAGCATGTAGGTGACATTTCACAAATGATAGTTCACTTTTGCTTTATCAACTCAGACTGTTTTTGATTGGTTGTCAGCAATGATTCCTTGTAGTTCCTTCCTTCTAGCTTTCTGTCTTGTGATAGATATGGAAACCTTTTGCATCTTAAGGCAAAGCTTGAAAGGCAACATTAATAGAGCCTGGGGGTATGGGCTTGTGCGGGGAGGTTATTTGCTGTCTATCTTCTTTCTCAGCCAAATGGCAAGCTTCTCCAGGAAGGGACTTGATTTTATGGTTTTCTTCAGCCATAGGGAATTAGCAGATGCTTAGTAGCTTTCTTGAAAGGTCAGTTGATATAAATTCCTCTGTATGAAACGGCCTCACCTTAGGACAACAGAGAATGCCAGTTTAAATATGCCTGATGGGAGGAGCCTGTCTTGGGATTGCCTGAGGCTCCAGGCTGGGCGGCCTTGAGGGTCCTGCCCACCTGGTACCAGGTGCTCATGCTTTGGCCCTTCTCACTTCCACCCCCATGGCTCCTCGCTGTTATCCCACATCCGCTTTTGTCTGATCCCTTTTTAAAAGAATCGCTTTTATCCTGTTTTGTACCAGGAAATCAGATCCCAGGTGCATAAGAGGGAGGCACTCTGCTGGGGCAAGTGTGTGGGCCCAAGGGCTGAGATTTTATCGTATCTGTACTTGGGTTCCACTATCTTTTTACATTCTTTCTAGGGCCAAAAAAAAGCTCTTGAGGTATCACTCTTTTTCTTAAAACTAGAACTCGGATCCTTCAACAGAGATTATACCACCTAATCTTTGTACATCAGGAGCATGCACTGAAGTTTGGAGATCTCCTCAGGCCAGGTTGGATCTCGGAGGTGTCCGGACTGCATGGGTCCAGGTCCTGAGGTGATCTGGCTCCAGCAATATGCTCATGCTGGACAACCCCCCAGAGCGATTGCACCTTTTGTTAATTTACTAGAAGTGAAGCAGTTGACCATGTTGCCAGGTAGCTTATTTTCTTCTATGGAAAATACATAGGAAAAAACAGATAGTGTGGGCTGCTTGGAAGGGTGAGGCAGGAGGATTGTGAACTTGAGAGCAACCTTGGCAAATTAGTGAGACCCTGTCTCAGAATTGAAAATGCTGGGGATGTAGCTCAGTGGTAGAATGCTCCCGAGTTCAGCCCCCAGTAATGAAGAGGAGGGGATGGGGAGGAAGGAAGGGAAGGCAAGCCAGGTGATGATCAGAACTTAGTTGGTGCCCCTGGAATTGAAACAGGAGGAGCTGTTGATTTTATTGTCCCTTCTTCAGATATGTTTTGAACACTTTTTTCTCCATGCAGTGCTGGGGTGATAAAGATGAAAACACATGGTCCCCCCTTTTGGATGGTTATAGTTCAGTGGAAAGAGACTGGACAAGTAGGGTAACAGTGGCATCTGAGAAGTGGAGTGAGGAAGGCTGCAGGGGTGGCCTGATGCTGAGGTTGGAGGAGCTGGAGGCAGAGGGAGGGCCCTTTGGGGGCTGCTGTTGCAGGGCTGTGGACTCAGGGTGGAGCGGCAGGAGACTGACATGCAGGCCAGAGCTCCCTGTCTTTTAACAAAATTTTGGTTGGTGTGTCCTCCCATAGCCCTTCATATATTTGACTGTAATAGCACATTCTTTGAATACTTTAACTTAGAAACTTTCCCTTGTTCCCCGTCTGTGTCCTTATAGGAAGCACTGTTGACGACCATGGACATCATCCACGATGGGTTTGGATTCATGTTGGCCTTTGGAGATTTGGTGTGGGTTCCATTTATCTACAGCTTCCAAGCCTTTTACTTGGTCACCCATCCTCATGAGGTGTCTTGGCCTGTAGCTGCTCTAATTATTGCTCTGAAACGTGAGTATCAAGCTCAGCTTCTGGGTAACTATGTGCTGTGTACTAAGTCTGTTGTAACATGCCATTTTAAATGGGCAACGATTAGCTCAGCTGTGAAGTGATTTGTGCTGAATGAGTAATAAAAAGATTCTGCATCTGGTACAGACAGTGGATGCTTCATGGGTCTGTTCTTCAGTAGGTCTCTAAACATAATTTTTAAACAAAGTATCTTATTTAAAAATTTTTAAAAAATGAATTTGTTTTAGTTATGATTTATTTTTTCTATTGAGTGCTTTTTTGTGTAGTTATCTTAAAAACAGGAGGAATGGTTTTGCTTTCATAGAGCTTAGACAGTGTTCTAACAGGAGAAATAAGACCGACTATGGCCTGAGGCACGTGGGTTGAGCATCAGTGCGGGGCTCGTAGTTCAAGGTCAGAGGGCTAGCGGGAACTCTGCCATGTCAGCATGCACTTGGAGGCTATGGTGTTTGATCTTAGGTTCAGTGGTTAAAAAATGGAATGGGGAGACACAGAGGGATCACATTAGCAGGTTGGAGTGGTGGGGAAAGGGAGGTGAGTTTGGGAATGAGGGGTCCAGTTTGGCTTTGGCTGAGCTCCGCCAGGTCCAGTCATGGATTTCACTTCACAATGGATTTTCTTTAGTACTTTGTCATTAAACCATTCGTTAAGCTTCTCCACCAGAGGCTGGGCAAGATAAGCATTGAACTTACTCAACTATAGCTAGTTTTGCTATCCTAATTAGTGTCCATGGTAAAAGAAGAAATGTAAGTTGTTGGTGAAAATTAAGATTTAGTTTCTCTGGGCATGGTGGCACACACCTATAATCCCAGTGGCTCCAGAGGCTGAGGCAGGAGGATCGTAAGTTCAAAGCCAGTTTTAGCAACTGAGCAAGGCCCTGAGCAACTCAGCGAGACCCTGTCTCTAAATAAAATATAAAAAGGGCTCGGGATGTGGTTCAGTGGTTAAGTGTCCTTGGGTTTGATCCCTGGTACAAAAGAAAAAAAAAAGATTCAGTTTCACCATTGACTTGGTTATCTTTGTCAAGTGTGCCTGTCTGTTATTCAAAGCAGTATTGTATATTTTACAGTTAAGCTAAAAATGGGGTATAGAGGTATTTCTATTTATTTAGGACTGACAGTATAATAGATATATCAGGGCCAGTTGATGTTGACAGTTTGAAATTTAACTTGTAGGTTTGCAGTGGGATTCCACATAGATTTAAAGTGGTACTGGTTTTAAACTAGTGTTTTATTAGCAAAGTGTTCATGTAATTATGTAATTATGATTACACCAAACTCTGTACTGATTTTATTGTAATGTGGGCTGTCTTAGATTTTATTTTGTTTGGGGAATGTGACTGCATTTTGCCTTTAAGGTATATGATGAGAGATTTCAGAAGAGTTACTTTTCGACATTCTGGGCTTGAAAGTTTTCAAAAAATCAGAACATTCTCTGCTTTGGACATTTCTTCAGAGCTCTGAAATAATTTTTGAGATAAATTTCAGATAATTTTATGTATTAGGTTATATCTAAATTAATAGCAAAATATTTTAAAATTACAGTTTGTGGATATGTAATCTTCCGATGTGCAAATTCTCAGAAGAATGCATTCCGGAAAAATCCCACTAATCCAAAGCTTGCACGTAAGTATTAGTTTATATTTGTATGATGTATATAAAATGAAGATTTTTATGTCTCCTTTTTAGAGATCCTGAAAAATGTATTTTTGTTTTTAATATAGATTTAAAAACCATTCATACTTCCACGGGAAAAAATCTTCTAGTTTCT
Source organism: Glaucomys volans (assembly GCA_020662805.1). Lineage (NCBI taxonomy): Eukaryota > Metazoa > Chordata > Mammalia > Rodentia > Sciuridae > Glaucomys > Glaucomys volans. The sequence continues at coordinate 281,819 of JAJEJO010002651.1, forward strand.
GGATGGTGGGGTTTTGTTCGCCACCCCAATTACTTGGGTGATCTCATCATGGCCCTGGCATGGTCCCTCCCTTGTGGTAAGCATTGTTGTCCACTGAAAGATGTGTGTGTCTCTGGGTGGGGGGACAGAGTGGGCAGCGTCAGTGTGAGCATTCTGCTGGTTTTTTTTTTAGTTGCTGATGGACATTTATTTTATTCATTCATTTATAGGCAGCGCTGAGAATTGAACCCAGTGCCTCACACACGTGAGGCAAGCGCTGTACCACTGAGCCACAACCCCAACCCATCCATTCTGTTTTATTATCTGTGCAACAGCTTATTTATTCAGTTTCTGAGGGGAATTGGGATTCAGAGAGTCTGAAGTTTTACTTTGAACTTCTAAAAATAAAATTCTGAGTTTTAAACTGCCTGATTTTTTTTTTTTTTTTTTTCCTAAGCAGTGCATAGATTCTGGAAAACTTTGGTTCTTAGAGAATTTGAGGAAAGGCAGGAAAAACTACAGTGTAATGCAAATAAAAATGTCCAATGCTATTGACTGTTATCTTTCACAGGTTTTAATCATATCCTGCCTTATTTCTACGTGATTTACTTCACCACGTTGCTTGTCCACCGAGAAGCGCGCGATGAGCACCAGTGTAAGAAGAAGTATGGCTTGGCGTGGGAGAAGTACTGCCAGCGCGTGCCCTACCGCATCTTCCCGTACATTTACTGATTCTGTCTGGTGATTAGAAATGCTCCCATTGTTTAGGTTTCCATTTGCAAAAGCAAGGGGAAAAAATCCAAAATGAACTCTCATTGCACTGACAGGATCTGTAAGTTTTGAGTCAGGACTCCAGAGCCAAGTAGTGTGTTAATGTAGCCATGTGTATTTTTATTAAATTAATAACAATTAATGTCAGGAACTATACAAATAAAGATGTTGGAATTTGCTTTTAATAGGAAATTTTTGATCCTTAAAAATTTGGGAGAAAAACAGTCTTATAAATGCACTGAAAAGGATACTATTGATATTTATAGTTTTCAATTCCAAATTTCAATTTTTTTTCCCTTTGCCAGTGGTTTTTCTTAAATGAAAACACTGCTACTTTTAGAATACATTTATGTTTCATTGCATTAAGAAAGCAGAATTTCATTTGTTTCTCTTTAAATCATTTATTTACCAGTTACGTGATTTGAAAGTAGAATTGCTGTATGTGGAGAGTGACAGCAGGTTATGAGCAGACCCTGTTTAAGGATGGCCATTAGTAGCAGTTGGCTTAACCTCAACTTCTAAAACTGCATTTTAAAATGTACATACATAGCTTATTTTTATGTAATATATGGTGACTTCAGATTTTTCTGTACAGTATTTTGAATGTGAGATAAATGTCAGGACTAAAGTAGCTTTTTAACAAAAACATTTTCAGTATTTTAAATTAAGTTTTGTAAAGTAATACATGTGAATTAAAATTTTTGAAGCAATTAGAATTCATTTAATATTGTATAAAAGATACTGTTAAAACATAGGAAGGTATTTTTTCTTAATCCAAAGTTTGTGAATTTGGCTTTGCTACCTCAATTGCAGGTGTGTGTTTGCCTTTATAAACTCTTACAAATAGAAAAAATAGAATAAATATATATTTTTGGAGTGACATCATTATTTAAACATTTTTTTACAAATATTGGTGTTTGAAAATTTGCCATTTCAGGCTACTATTTTTATATTTTTTTTGACTTTTAAATTCAAGTGTTTTTGCTACTATTCATTTAAATTCAGCAGTGATTTTGCTACTGTTCAGCTCATGCAGTTTACACTGTAGTTTGTATGTCCTTTATGGCCACAAAACCTTGCTCCCTATAAAGGAGTGTATACCAAAACAAGGCGTTAACTTAAAATTGCTTAAAAGCTGTGCATAATTCTAGTGGAGCTGATGTAGTCTTATTAATTGTCCTATAATGGAACAGTAGCAAATTCACTCAACTTTTGTATTCAAAACTAATGATTCTCAGTATTTTAAACATAGGGGAATGTAATACTCATAGTATATGTTTGGGTTTTAATTCTACATTTTATATATGAGCCATTTAGATATGCAGTGTTCATCCTACCCTGCAATTGGAAGTGTCTGTAACCTAGTTTATGTTAATGTGATCATGGGGTTGGTTTGCTCTAGCATTCTGCATCCTGTAATGTTTATACATTGCTTTGGTGAAATTGTCAGTGTTTTATCAGTACTGATGAATGCAAGAAGATTTTTTTTTTTTTTTTTTTAAGTTATGCTTTTCTCCTGGTATTGGAAAGTGAGGTTCTAGCAGGTTCTGGGCTGGATTCACAAGGAGCCTTTTGGGGGAGGATGGAGGACATTCAGTTCTTTCCCTGGTAATGAAAAGAGTTTGTTATCAGCGTGGTGCTGCAGTGCCTGGATATCAGCTACAGTTTGGTTTAATTTTGCTTTTGACATGTTTGATAAGCTTTATAATGAAGTTTTAAGTTGGATATAAAGTTGAAAATAAAAATGTTGTTTTGATCACTTTGGAGCCTCATTTCTTTTTTGCCTGCAACTTTGGGATTATTGGCACCAAAACTCACCATCCCTGCCCCCTACTTTTTGGAGGATCATTTTTTTTGGAACCTTCATGGACCACTGGGAATCCAAATGGCAGACTGGCTCCCTTGGCCAGCTGCTGTTTAGATTGAAGCTGTCACATTGTTGGAGCTTGATGGGATAGTGGTGAGGGGTGGGCAACTACCAGAAAATGCTTGTGTATTTAGGAATTGTAGTTTGAGAAATGCTAAAAACTATTGTATATTCAATGATACATCCAAATGAATAGCTATTAATCATAGAGGCATTTGTGTTTATTTAAAGACAGTATGTGCTATAAGAGGCATTCATGTCTGCGAACAGTGCCTGATGCCCATTTGGGTTTCCAGATGATAAAGCAGTACTCAGACTGAGCCCAGTGATGAGATCAGTTCTCCATTCCTCCTGGCATCACATAAGGTGGCAGAAGGTGTGTCAGAATATGCACTGATTAAAAATGATTTAAAGTAGATTGAAAATGTCACAGCATGGGATTCATATCTTGGTCTTTCATTTTGTACTGTTTAAGAAAAGGCCTTGTATGTTGGTGGTTTCCAGAAAGCATGGATTGTTTAGCCAATCCTGGATAATTTTAAAAATTGTTTTAGCAGTTGAATTGCCACTAATAAGACCCCATTGTGGGGATCTCTCAGCCATGTCCTCTGTGGATGAGAAAAGGGTCAACTGCTGGAGGATGATGGCTATAAAGCAATCAATTACCCATAAACTTACCTAATGAATAAACACAAGAGCAAATACTCCTTTTGTTTTAGTTGGCAATGGACCTTTATTTATTTATATGCAATGCTGAGAATCGAACCCAGTGCCTTGCATGTGCTAGGCAAGCGCTCTGCCACTGAGCCACAACCCCAGCCCAAATACTCCTTTTAAATGAGAGGGGGCGTGACGGGATCAGGCCACACGAGGTCTGGCCTCTAACAACATGGAGTAGCCCAATTCTCTTTTATTCATAACACAGGTAAAGGGGCCAAGACCGGGAGGAGCTTCTGTGATGAACAGGATGGGGTGGAGTTAGGGGAGCCATTTTCTTAGGGGGACTATCGCAGAATCAGGGAACCACTCCCATAGTGCCACATACTCCCTGGCAATCTGGGACAGACCTCTGTATCTGCCACTTTTGGAAGTCAGACCTCTGCATCATGAGGCTGGACCTAGTGTGATTCTGCTAGATAAGGATGGCTTCCCACACCTCACCTTCTATCTTTCAGTAAAATTGTACACTTTGTCATTTTCTTGGTTCATAAGGAACAGGGACTGTCTTATCAGTTCTGTAGTGTTGTGTGTAATTATGCTCTTACTGTTTTTTTTTTTAAATTTTGGGGGCACTGGGGATTGAACTTGGGCACTCAACCACTGAGTCACATGCCCAGCCCTGTTTTATATTTTATTTAGAGACAGGGTCTCACTGAGCTTAGCACAGTTGCTTATACCTCACTTTTGCTGAGGGGGGCTTTGAACTCATGATCCTCCTGCCTCAGCCTCCTGAGACTCTGGGATTACAGGCGTGCACCACTGCGCCCAGCTTCTCATTGTTGTTTTTGGACAGTACAGTTTCCTAGATTGGAAAGTAAGTATGTATTAACATTTTCTTTGTGGCTGTTAATGAGTCCAGTTTGTGGTGTAAATCCCACCCTTTCCCCTTTTATGGACTATCATCCATATGTGTGACTTGGGGTAGACTTCTGCCTTTGGTCCATTGCCAAGGTCCAGTGATCATAAAATGAGGCCTTGAATCATAGCTCTTTTCCCTTTTAGAAAAGCAAACCTGGATGAGTTGCTTGGTCTCTCTCAGCACTGGTTTCCTCGTGAAAAATTTGCCTGGCATGCCCACCTGGCATGGGATGAGTCTGAGGATTATAATATTAGTGCTCCATAATTATAGAGTACAACTAACAGAATTCTTCCCACAGAAACATTGGATATTAATTCAGCTTATGGAATTCTCAGGATTTGGTTTTGCAGGGCAACATAGTCGAGTGATGTCAGAATAAGGTTGCATTTAAGTGAGGAAGGCCCTGACATTTTGTTTCAGAAGGCTGCAGGCCAGCAGTGTAGAGTATTCCAAAGGACATGTGTGTATTGTATTTTATGTGATGATACAAACCACTAACCTGAGTTAAAGACTTTATAGAAACATGCCCTAATTTGCTAGGTACCTTGGTTTCGAGTCAACAGGTTATGCTGACCTGCATGAGAAGCCAGCTGCACAGACATTGAGCATTAGGTCTTGATTAGAATAAAAAGCAGCTCTAAGATTCTCCCACATGTTGAAATCCTCACAAGTAGATGAAGGAGACTGCACCTGTCCAGTCTGGCTGACCACTCATTAGGAAGGGTGTGGATGACATATGAACGTCTTGACAGTGTAAAGAGTCAAAACTTCAAATGGTTTGGTGTGGAAGTTTATTTTTCATTCATTCTTCTCACACAGCAATGCTACCTGCATGCTGATCCAGTGACTAGGAGGTTTTGCCGTTGATAAATACACTGATGTCAGAAAGTTTGTTGGTAAACTAGTACTAGCGTTCAAAATTCTTGACCTCTCAGGTGTCTGGTAAATTGGACATTCAAAAGTATAGAGTTCTGAATCTGTCTGGTTGGAAGCATCGGGTGTTTCAGTAGAAATCTTGAAAGAAAGAAAAAAATCAATAGTCAAATTGCATAGTTCAAAACCAATTAGCTCACATTTTCCCTGTGTGAGGTTTGGGGGATATATTATGGATTGAATGCATTTAAGTCCAGATGCTTAATGTATCTGCATATGGAGAATTTAATTTAGAGAAATTCCCATGGCTTATAGTACAGAGTCCTGAGAAATACCATTGGCTGTTAATACAGCATCTGTTTTCGATTTTAATAATCTCAGGCTATTTTAAATGTATTGTCTGAAGGCTATCATCACATTTCCTTCGTGAGATGGCAGGTAGTGGGGAGTAGGAAGAGTGGTGCGTCTTACTGAGGGGGAGCTCAGAAGCTCAGGACTCTGTGATGAACAGCTGGGCGGTTACCTTTGTTGGCTTAAAGTATATGTCGGGAAAGTCACAACACATTTCGAGAGGCAGCGAGTCTTCTAGCACTTTTTGTTCGTGATTCCAACGTGCTCCTTCGAGGAATAAGCCAAAAATATGAACTCCTTCGTGAGAGGGATCCAAGCCCTGAGATGGAAGGGAAATGGTGTCAGCAGGTCCCCAGGCAGGGTGCTTCCTTCAGAGCTGCCAGCCTCACAGAAGCCCCATGCGGAGATGCCATCCTAGCGGGGGAGCATCCCTGCCCCAGCTGTGTTGTCCCATTTTTCTCACTCTGAGCACTTAGAATTTGTAGGCTTTGGTCTGCCTTATAATGATGATCCTGAATTGACAAGTATTTCCAGACAGGAAAACCCCACGTTTCTACAATTGTAATCCTGTAGCTGAGCTTTTTAGGAGAAAGCAAGAATAGTTGCAAAAGGAGTCAGAGTACACTAGGCTCCAACTTTGTCACCTACCTCTACCATGGTGGCCATGTTACTCGGTAAGGCTCTGAAAATTTAAAACAGGCAGGGAAGGGTTCTATGTCCTATCTGATGCAAATTAAATAAATCATTAACTAAATAATAAAGGGTTAAGTGAATTTCTGATGAGCCCTATTAAGTGGAAAACCTGAGTTGCTAGCAGCTCCAATTCCAGGTGTGTCTAGGGCAGGCTGCTGAAGCCACCTGCTCTCTTCCAGGTGTTCTGCATTGATGCCCAACCTGAGACTCTGGGTAGTTGAGAACCATGCTGCCCAGGAGGCCTCAGCCTTCTATGATCTGGCAGGTCTCTGAGGTGAAGGATGGGCACGGCTGTCCTAGGTCAGCTTGTTGGCATGGAGCTGAAGTGTGACAGCCTGTGCTATTCTTGGTGACTCTGCCATCTACTCTGTGGATGTGACCTGCCTAGAAGTGCAAGGTAAGTTCATGTAAAGCACCTCATATTTTGGCTCATTCTGTAGAAACCTAACTGGGAACTGTTTTGTATAAAGACTTTACTTTTGTGTATGGGCTGTTTCATACACTGCATTGAGTCTAGTGTTGTCCTTTCATAGAAATCACGGGAATAGTGAATCTCATGCATTTGACTTCATTTATACTCGTGTGACTTGGACATGGTATGCATGGGTCTTTTCTTGGAAAGACCCAACATGTAAGTAGTTTGCAAACAGTCCATTATGGGGTGACTTAATTTTCAGAAGAGCCACTCAAAATGAATGGAAGTAAATTTACCTAAATCAAATCTGATTCTTAGGATAAAACAGAAACAACTGAGAATGTCTGACTAGATGGGTAGAGACAAAAAGCAAGTTTGGGAGGACAGCACACTCCCTTCTCTCTCCGTGAGGCTTGAGAAGAGGCCCCAGTGCAGCCTGCCTCCTTGAGCGTGTTGTGTCCACAGGGTCGCATAGGAAGGCGTTAGGAAGAGCTGAAGAGCAAGCTAGCTTTGGGGTCAAAGCCATGTCTGAGCTCTTTGAACCTTAGTTCTGTCCTACGAATCTATGATGATGTTCACAGTTAAATAAGGCAGACAGGCTGGGCGTGGTGGTGCATGCCTGTAATCCAAGCGACTTGGGAGGCTGAGTCAGGAGGATCGCGAGTTCAAAGCCAGCCTCAGCAACTTAGCGAGGCCCTAAGCAACTCAGTGAGACCCTGTCTCTAAATAAAAATACAAAATAGGGCTGGGGCTGTGGCTCAGTGGCCGAGTGTCCCTGAGTTCAATCCCTGGTTCCAAAAAAAAAAAAAAAAAAAAAAGGCAGACAAAGAGCTTAGCTGTCTCTGACACATGGCTAATGCTGAGTGAGTGTTGGCAATGGGCCACTCTGACCAAGTAGACTGATCTTCTGGAGGGCAGTGGCTTTGTGTTGTTCATCTTTTTATTTCCAACAGCTAGCACAGTTTTGCACACATAGTTTTGAGTGAATTGATAAGTGAATAAATTTCAAGTTTAAAACACATCTGAACTTTATTTTTTTTATTTATTTATTTTTTTGTGGTGCTAGGGATTGAACCCAGGGCCTTGTGCTTGCAAGGCAAGCACTTTACCAACTGAGCTATATCCCCAGCCCCACATCTGAACTTTAAATTTCTTCCACTTGGTATCCTTGCCTAGTGGTCACTTTGGTTTTCCTAAACTTCCAGGCACAGGGCACTTACTGTCTACAAACGGATGCTGTGCCAACCATCATAGGCAATTTGGACCAAGTGACTGCCCTGATTTCTAGTGAGTCTCCCTGGAAGCCTCAATGCCTGGAACTCCTTTGGAGTTCTAGTAGATTTAAAGTCTAGTTCTTCATGCATCCCCCCTTTAAATATTTCTTCTGTTCTGAGTCTTTTCTAGAATAGATTCTCCCAGTATCATCCTTCTGAAAAGGTTTCCAACTTGCAATCACTCCAGATGTTCTTGAGTCACCTCTAAAATGTAGTCTGATGAGTGTCAAGAAAAGGAAGACCAGGACTGGACCAAGAGGCTGAATGGCATGCGCCATGACCTCAGACCCCCAAACACACTGGTAACAGCCCTGGAAAACAGGAAGTACCCCCAACAGACCAGAAATTATGAGATCTCTAAAGACAGAAGATAGAATTAGATTAAGGGAACCATAACCGGTAATATACACAGTAAAACCTAAACAAAGCAATGCACCCCCAGCCAACCCCCCACTGAAACCTACAGGCTAATCTTAAATACTGATGCAAATTTTTTGAATAAAATCTTATAATTAGGATAATTCAGTCACAGTAAATCTTTGAATATAATTAACCACATTGATAAGGGTAAAATTATTTTCATAAATACTGAAAAGATCTTTAATCATATTTAGCTTTCATTCTTGTTTAAAACAATCTTAATTTAGGAATGATACCTTTACACAATAAACTCAAGAGTCATTTATCTATATAATTTACTATGTTAACAAGATAAAAACCATCTAATTATTTCAGCAGACACAGGAAAAGCATCTAATAAATTCAAAACCTATTTATGATTAAAAAAAACCCTTAACAAACTAGGACTAGGAGGTAATTTTTTTAATCCACAAAGATGCCTATAACTGACGTAATACTTAATGGTGGAATAGTGAAGGTTATCCTCTGAGTATTAGGAAAGGGACAAGAATGTCCATTATCAGCTTGTTATTGAACATTGTACTAGAAAGAAATTGAAGAACTAAATAAATGTTAAGTTAGAGAAATAAAAAAATCTAAATAAATATTTATGATTAAAAGTCTCAATATTGCTGAGATGTCAACTCTCCAGAATAATTGACAACTGTCAAGAAGAGCAAAGCTGGAGGACTTCATACTTCCAGATATCAAGACATACTGTAAAGCTACAATAATTAAAATAGTACTGCAGCCAGGCATGGTGGCGCACGCCTGTAATCCCAGCGCCTGGGAGGCTGAGTCAGGAGGATCGCGAGTTCAAAGCCAGCCTCAGCAACTTAGCGAGGCCCTAAGCAACTCAGTGAGACCCTGTCTCTAAATAAAATACAAAATAGGGCTGGGGCTAGGGCTTAGTGGTCGAGTGCCCCTGAGTTCAATCCCTGGTTCCAAAAAAATAAATAAAAAAATAGTACTCCAGTACTGGCACAAAGATAGATCAGTGATACAAAAAGAGACTCCAGAAACAGGCTCAGGGATGGACAATTATTTGATCTATGGCAAAATTAAAGTGGGGGTAAGGACTGTCATTTCAATAAAAAAAGAAATGAGGCTGAGTCAGTTGGGTACTACCATGTAACCAAAAACTTTGACTCTACCTCATACAATACACCAACCCAATTCAATGTGAACCAGAAGCCTGGATATGAAAAGTAAAGCCACACGACTTCAGAGGTAACAAAAGAGAATGTTCTAGTAACCTTGCAATGGGAAAATATTTCTTAGGACATAAGAAAGAGATGGATATACCGGACTGTGGGAAGCCATCCTTTGGCAGAATCAGACGAGGTTGAGCCATGGGATGCAGAGGCCTGGCTTCTAAGAACTGTCGAGAGGCATGTGGCACTGCCTGGGAGTGATTCCCTTTCTCCTTCTGGAATTTTCCCCTTAAGAGAATGACTCCCCTAACTCCACCTTATCCTGTCCATCACAGAAGGAGCTCCTCCCGGTCCTTGCCCCCTTTACCTGTCTGTCTATATATATATATATATATATATAAAAATAAATACATATATATATATATTTTTTTTTTTTTTTTGGAACCAGGGATTGAACTCAGGGACACTGGGCCACTGAGCCACATCCCCAGCCCTATTTTGTATTTTTATTAGAGACAGGGTCTCACTGAGTTGCTTAGGGCCTTGCTAAGTTGCTGAGGCTGGCTTTGAATTCATGATCCTCCTGACTCAGCCTCCCAAGTTGCTTGGATTACAGGCGTGCGCCACCACACCCGGCTCTGTCTATAAATAAAAGAGAACTGGGCAAGTTGTTGTTGTAAGAGGCCAGAGCTGGTATGGCCAGACCCGTCATGTCCCCTTCTCGTTTAAAAAGAGTATTGGCTCTTGTGTGTTTATTGAGTAGATAAGTTTTCTGGGTAATAGAAAAACCACCAACATCCTCCTCTGGCAGTTAACCCTTTTCTCCTCCATGCAGGACATGGAGAGAGAATCCTCACACCAGACTTCATTACGACAAGGAACTTTTGTTCAGCAGAAGACACATTAAGAAAGTAATAAGGAAAGTCACATACTGAGGGAAGATGAATTCCATATATTAACCTGACAAAGGGCTTACTCCAGAATCTATAAAGAACTTCTACAAATCAGTAAGACAAAAACTAACCAATCAAAATATTGGCAAAAGTATCAAACAGGAACTTCACAAAAGAACTTTCCGGAAGTTTTGTGAGTCTTTCTAGTAAATTATTAAACCTGAGGTTGTTTCAGGAAACTCCCAAACCAGCTGTTGGTGTCAGAATGTCTTGGGCAGAATGTGCCCTTAACCTCAAGTTTGACTAACCCCAAGTACAGGACTAATACAAAGAGCCAGTCATAGAGCATTACATATCCTACTCACAAAAAGCAACAACTGCAAGAAACTATTAAGAAAACAACAATTTCAATGCAAAGAAAACAGAGTTTGCTGAATGACATAAATGACCTAAACAAATGGAATGACTATGTTCCTAGGTGGAAAACCCCAATATTTAAAAGACAATTCCTTCCTGAATTTATTTTCAGCAAACTGCTCAAAATCTTAACAGGTTGTTTAAAACATGAAATGTGCTAAATTCATCTTTAATGTGGTTGAGTGTGAATCCTGGAGTAGAATAGATTCCTAGAGCCGATTGGTACTTGGTGAACACAAGTGCGGCTGTTCAGGTTGGGGGTGGTGGATGGGAGCACAGTGGGCTGGGGTCACCTGAGCATATGGTGGGCCACACGCTGCCCTCTGAGCTCCCAGCTTGAGCTGCCTTCCTGGCCATCCTTGCTGTGTTTGCTGAGTGCTAGTTGAGGGTGGGAGGAGATTCTGCTTGACACCTGGCTGAGCTCTGGAATGAGTGGGCTGCTGGGTGCAGCTGGATGGCAGCTGGACTGGAAGACGTCTGTGCCTTGCTTATCTGCCTCTCTAGTACCTGGCAGGTGGTAAGTACTGAATAAAGGTTCATTGAGGGAATGATCGAATGAACGACCACCCTTTCCAATCTTGTAAGTATCCCAGTACCTTAAAGGCTTTCCTGACTATGTTGAGCTTCTCTGGGATAATTATGGAGAACTCCTCATCTTTGAGGTCACTGGTGTCAGAAGTCACATGGTGAGTAAAAGTGAGGCCATCCATAGAGATTCCTTGGGACCTTCCGTAGTCTTGAAGCACAGCAGAAAGAAAGGCTTTGAAGAAAAATACCAACAATTTCCTTGTGAGTCTTAGGACTTCCCTCGGGGGTGGGCAACATCCCTTTCCTCATGGAAACTTCCCTTATGGAGACAGAAGGGAAGACTGGAGAAGCAGAGTCAGGAAGGGAGAGAGATGAAGGCAAGACCTGTCCACTCACCTCACTCAGGCCTTTGTGCTATTAGTCTGGCAGCTGCATGAACTTCCTGGTGGAGGTGAACGTGGGTTTTTCCCCCATAATCTTTGTGGGAATAGAGGGGTTATAAATTCTGAACCCTCTATCCACTTCTGATGCCATCTTGACTGACCAGCATACTTCATCCTCTTGGCAACAAAGATGGGGCCAGAGGTGAGGACAAAACCAGGTGTGCCAGAGTCTTTCTAAGAAAATGACATATGGACACACTGGGAGGTGGAAGGCGCTTTTTTCCTTTGGTGGTTGCTAAGTGGATGGTAGTCATTTTGCCCTGGTTACATGGAACAAGGCTATGTACAGCGGGAAAAACAACAAGCACATCTTAAACTTGATGTGACCATCGTTTTAATCCCAGTTAGCTCTTTTCCCTGTGTCCTTTATTTCAGCAAATGAGTTCAGTACCCATTGAGCTGTTCAAGGCAGAGACCCGAGAGTCTTGCTGAACCTGTCCCTCCCTGCACCCTATCATTTCAAACATGGTTGGTTCTCTTTCCTAAATGTTCTTCTCCCCAACTACTTCTCTTCTGTCCTGCTACCATCTCCCTACTGCAGAGCACCACCAGTTCTTCCTCCGAACAAAGCAGACTCCCTGGATGACGGGGACCTGGCTTTGCACTTCTCTAGTCCACCCTTGACCTTCTTCCCTCCTGTAGCCATTGGTCGTGAGCCTGCCGGCCTGAGACATGTTAAGTGGTTCTCACTGTTGCAGGATGGCACTGACTCCTGGTGCCTGGACCCATCCTTCCAGCTTCATCCTGCACCATTCTCTCTCTGTGGGTCTTTTGCTCTGGTCATAATCAACATTTGGTTTCTCCAAATTTTTCCTTTCTCTCACTGCTGGGTCCTTGACTAGAATACAGATGTTATTTCCAGTTTGGGGCAATGGATAAACACTTGACTTTTAAAGTCAGGCAGGCTGAGTTCAAATCTTTGCTTAATCAGTATTTTTGTTATTTATTTGCCTAAAGTCATGGCACAACTTATGTGCCCAGATTTTCCCATCTGAAAATAGGGATGATTATAGTAACTAACTCCAAAGATTGTCACAGAATGGGATGACTTAATTTATACTAAGTTCTTAGAACAGTGCCTGGGACCCCCATAAATACTATGGAAATACTTTAAATTATTCTCCTCTTCTTTCATCCCCAACTGGAGAACACTTAACTGGCAGTACCCTTCAAGTCTCATCCTAAAAGTCATTTCCTTCCTGGCCCTGAATTAAGGTATGTTTCATGTTCCAAAAGTATTGATTTGTTCATATGTTCACTCAGAAACACATCCATTCATTCTTTGAATATTTACTGAGAACTTTTCTGGTGCCAGGGGCTGTATTGGGTGCTATAGAGATGATAGCAATAAAACCAGACCTATTCCTGTCCTCCTGGAGCTTCCAGTCTACTATTGCTCCTTTACAACTCTCTGTACAACCCTGATCACACACTGGGGTAACATCCTGGTTAATCTTTTCTGCTGAGTAGGTGGGGTCCCAGTCCCAGCAAGCATTCAGCCACATGTTCTTGTTAAATCAATAAGCGAATGAACAGTTGAAACACAGAATCAATCCCTAAGTTAGGTGCTTACCTCCATTCCTACATAGTGGACTCAGGGAGGGGTCTAGTGTTGGCCTCTGACATCATCGAATCAATAGCCTAGAGATGAGGAAGTGACCTGCCAAGGTACTGCTAAGGTCTGACAAAGGTAGGCCTGTTATGGTGAAGAAAGGAAGTGGGAGGGGAGGGAAGAGGCCCTGGAACCTGCCGGGGCACCGGTGCTGTCATCTAAACCTTGGGTCATAAAGGTGAGGAGGGTGAGGAATTGCGTAGAAACTGGGCCCAGCGTAGGGCTGATCCTGATTTCTAATGCTCACCTTGTGGGAAGAAGAAAGCTGGGAGCCAGTATCTTGCAGGAAACCCTTCAAAGAAATCAGACTCTGGTTCAGAAGGGTATTTGAAACTTTGCTTATGTGATAAAACAGTTTCATTTAAAGATGTGATGAATCTCATGTACCTGTTGAGAAGCAGACCAGGTCAGGTGATGAAGGGGATGGTAACTGCACGCCTTCAGGTGATCTGGGCCCTTTCCTCCAGTCCTGCCCAGGCTAATCCCTTCACTTTCCAGCTCAATACCCGCCCCCCGCACCCACTCTGGACTCTCATGCTGTATGTACTTTAATGGATGCCAAGTATGTTTGAAGCTGATGAGGGGAAACGGGAGACCAGTGATTTGGCTGGAAGGCCATGGATTCGAGTGGCACACGGTGCTATGACAAGTGGGAAGCCTGGTTGGGCCTTTGGAGTCTTGTCAATTCCAAAAGAATCCCCGGGATGTGGTCGGGAGTCTGCGTCAGTTCTAACACTCCTTTATATTGACATGGGATAAGAGGCAGCCTGGCACAGACTTTGGAACCACATTTTCTGGGTTTGAACCTCAATAGTTCCATTTTCTACGTGTGAGACCTTGGGCAGGTTACTTCGTGTGCCTCAGCTTCCTCCTCTGAAACAGGATGATGATAATGCTTCACATCTGGGGTTACTAGGAGACATGGTGCGTTAGGAACAGCAGTGGTCTTGGAAAGTGGCTCGACACTCGATGAGGCCCCTGTTCAATAGTAACTGCTCTCGGGCCTTCACGCTATCTTTATTAGGACCAAAACATATTGAAATATCACAAATAGCCAAATTTTTCATATATTACTTCATATTTCCCCCTACTCATTTCTCAGGACACTGTGTGGAATAATGGGAAAAAATGTACTGGCTGCTAGTCCTTATCTCTGTCTCAGAGTTTAGGGACCTTGAATGGACCTTCAGCTTCTGAGGTCCTCATTTTCTCATCCTAAATGGAAGACAAGAATTCTTCTCCTGCTTAATTCACATGTTACTGTGAGAACCCAAAGAGAGGCATGTGAAATTAGTTCATAAACTGTTAAGCTCTAAGCAAAGATAAAGCAGTTTTCATTCATACCGACGATGTATTGCAGTGTAAGCCACTTTGGCCCAGGTATTGAAGAAATTCAGTCGCTGGATGAGATCATTAACCCAGGAGCTCAGGGACCTGCATGACTTGTAGGCATGTTTCTGTTGAGATACAGAGACTTATGTCATTTTTTTTTTTTTCCTGGTAGATCTGTCTCTGGGATCATTAGGAACATTTCTGCAAACTTTGGCAATAGATTCAATTGCCAGGGAGAAAAAACTTGGCAGAAGGATGTCACTTTCCAACTGAAAAGGACATTCTCACATAGTGGGAAGTCTGAAAATGAATACCCAGGAGAAACAGCGCTATCTTAATGAATAAAACCCTTGGAAGCTTCCATCCTGGCTACAGGCTTTCATGACTCCTCAAATTCTTTCATTCCCTCACCTCTCTTTCCTCTTCTCTGGGGAGATTATCTTCATATGCCATTGTGCATGAGTCATTTCAGCTTCCTGGCCTTCCCCTGTGCAAACTTCTACAAGCCCCCACCCACTGTCTGGTCCTTCTCTTTTCCTTCCAGTTCTGAGCCAAGCTGACCCCGGCCCCTGTGCTCTGCCTGCCTTTCTGGGGCATTTCCTCTTGGCCTCTATCCATTTATAAACATGCTCTTCTATCTTAGATACAGCAGCTTCCAACTTGTCTGCTCCAAGGGCTGGGTGGGGAGGGGGCCCCTTAAGCCCTTGAGCCTCCTGTGTTTACTGTCAGGCTTCTTGAGGAAGCATTCTATTCCTGCTTCTTCCACATTAGAAGTCACTGGGTCATTGGTGACTTTCTACTTCCCATATTCACATCCCACCCCTGTCTTTTTCTGGGGGCTGGTACTGGGGATTGAACCCAGGAGCACTCAACCACTGAGCCACATCCCCAGCCTTATTTTGTATTTTATTTAGAAACAGGGTCTCACTGAGTTGCTTAGCACCTCGCTTTTGCTGAAGCTGGCTTTGAACTTGTGATCCTCCTGTCTCAGCCTCCAGAGCCACTGGGATTACAGGCATGCATCACTGTACCCAGCCCTCCCCTGTCTTTTTTGGTACAAACCTATGTGACTTTTAGTTAAGCGAATTACTTCTTTCTCCTTCTCTCTTTCCTTGAATCTTCCCTAGCTTTCTCTTGAATTCTCCACTTCTTTCTAGGTCCCGTTCACTAGTTCCTCTTCTTTCCTCCCTGGAGGTTGGTACTGCCCTGAATCCTTCCTGCCCTCTTCTCTTCCTACTTTGCAGTCCCTTACCCAGACTTCACCATGGCTGTGGTCTCACTGTTTTGCTAGGTTGGTGATACCAACATCTTGCTTCATATTGTCATTGTTCCTCCAATAGCATCTCTTTCTGCCCACTCAGTCTCTGAATGGCACTACTGCCTACCTCAAGTATTCAAGCCAGACATTTCCTTGCATCTGACTAATCCCAGGTCCTGTCACTCCGTTAGGCATGCAGTTGTCTGTCGTAACTGTTTATAGTCTCTAAACTAGGCCTTGTTCTCTCAACCCAACTGCACTCAGGGAGCCCAGCATTTTCACTAGCTTTCTTAGCAAGCAGCAAAGCCTCTCTAGCCCTCTGTTCCTTTTATTTATTCAATAAGGGCACAGGAGTGAGGGATCTCTAAGGTCATTTCCAGCTCCAAAGTCCTGGGGTTTTATATATGTGAAGTTTACAGCTTCCACATTTCAATATTTTCATCATAGTCTGTATTCACCGATTAACCTATCTCCATGTTTTCTTTTTCTTTCTTTTTAAGATACCAGGGATTGAATCCAGGGGCACTTAACCACTGAACCACATCCCAGCCCCTTTTTTATTTTATTTAGAGACAGGGCCTCCCTGAGTTGCTTAGGGCCTCACTAAGATGCTGAGGCTGGCTTTGAACTTGCAATCCTCCTGCCTCAGCCTCCCAAGCCACCAGGTTTACAGGCATGTGCCACCACACTTAGCCTGTCTCCATGTTTCCTACATAGGTATTTTCTAAAGTAGTTTTATTGAGATATAACTCACAAAGTATAAAGGTCCCAAGTAATTTTATCTTTCTTCTTGACAATATAACACCTAAAAATTCTATACACTCCCAATCCTGGTGTATGTGTTACTGCTGTTTTTTTTCCCCGGGTATTTTGTTTCAAATGAACTATGATTCTCTCTTTTTCTAAAAAAATTGTTCTAATTAGTTATATATGACAGTAGAATGGACTTTGATACATCATTATTTATAAATGGAGTATAATTTCTTATTCTTCTGGTTGTACATGTTGTAGAATCTCACATGTGTAGTCATATGTATAGACAGGGTAACGATGTCTGATTCATTCTACTATCCTCCCTACGCCCATACTCCCTCCCCTTCCTCCACTCCCCTCTACCTAATCTAAAGTAACTCTGTTCTTCCCTAGCCCCACACCTCCCTTATTGTGAATTGCACTCACATATCAGAGAGAACATTTGACCTTTGGTTTTGGGGGATTGGCTTATTTTGCTTAGCATGATATTTTCTAGCTCCATCCATTTACCAGCAAATGCATACTTTCATTCTTCTTTAAGGCTGAAATTCCATTGTGCATATGTACCACCTTTTCTTTAACCTAGGTTGGTTCCATAGTTTAGTTATTGTGAATTGGGCTGCTATAAACATTGATGTGGTACACTGATTTTAAGTCCTTTGTGTATAGGCAAAGGAATGGGATAGCTGGGTCAAATGGTGGTTCCATTCCAAGTTTTCTGAGGAATCTCCATACTACTTTACATAATGGTTGCACCGATTTGTAGTCCCACCAGCAATGTATGAGTGTACCTTTTTCCCCACATACTCGCCAACATTTATTGTTGTTTGTATTCTTCTTTTTTTTTTTTGGTACCAGGGATTGAACCCAGAGGCACTTAACCACTGCGCAACATTCCCAGCCCTTTTTTATATTTTATTAGAGACAGGGTCTCACTGAGTTGCTTAGGACCTCACTAAGTTGCTGAGGCTGGCATTGAACACATGATCCTCCTGTCTCAGCCTTCTGAGTTATTGAGATTATAGGTGTGCACCACTGCGCCTGGCTTATTGTTGCTTGTATTCTTGATAATTGTATTCTGATTGGGGTGAGATGAAATCTTAGAGTAGTTTTGATTTGCATATTTTTAATTGCTAGAGATGTTAAACATTTTTTCAAATATTTGTTGATTGATTGTATTTCTTCTTCCGTGAAATATCTGTTCAGTTCCTTAACCCATTTATTGATTGGATTATTTGGTTTTTGTGTGTTAAGTTTTTTGAGTTCTTTATATATCCTGGAGATTAGTGCCTTATCTGAGGTGTGTGTGGCAAGGATTTTCTCCCATTCTGTAGCCTCCCTCTTCAAGTTATTGATTGTTTCTTTTGCTGAGAAGAAACTTTTTAGTTTGATGCCTTCCCATTTATTAATTCTTGATTTTTCTTCTTGTACATTAAGAATCTTGTTAAGGAAGTCAGGTCCTAAACTGACATGGTGGAGATTTGGGCCTACTTTTTCTTCTATCAGGCATAGGTCTCTGTTCTAGTGCCTAAGTTTTTGATCCACTTTGAGTTTCTTGCAGGATGAGAGGGAGAGAGGTTTAATTTCATTTTGTTACATGTACATGTGGCTCTCCATTTTCCCCAGCACCATTTGTTGAATGGGCTATCTTTTCTCCAGCAAAGGTTTTTGGCTCCTTTGTCTAGTATGAGATAACTGTATTGGTGTGGGTTTGCTTTTGTGTCTCTGTACCATTGTTCTATGTATCTGTTTAGGTGCCAATACGATGCTGTTTTTGTTACTATAGCTCTGTAGTATAGTTTAAGGTCTGGTATTGTGATGCCTCCTGCTTCACTTTTCTTGTTAAGGATTGCTTTGGCTATTCTGGGTCTCTTATTTTTCCAAATGAATTTCACGATGGCTTTTTCTTGTTCTATGAAGAATGTTGTTGAGATTTTAATAGGAATTGCATTAAATCTGTATAATGCTTTTTGGTAGTGTATAGTCATTTTGACAATAATTAATTCTGCCTATTCAGGAGCATGGGAGTTCTTTGCATCTTCTAAAGTCTTCTTCAATTTCTTTCTTTAGTGTTCTGTAGTTTTCACTGTAGAGGTCTTTCACCTCTTTTGGTAGATTGATTCCAAAAAAAAAATTTTGAGGCTATTGTGAATGGGGTAGTTTTCCTAATTTCTTTTTCAGGAGATTCATCACTGATGTATAGGAACTTGTTTGATTTATGGGTGTGGGTTTTAATATCCTGCTACTTTGCTGAATTCATTTACAATTAGTTCTAGAAGTTTTCTGGTGGATTTTTTTGATCTTCTAAATATAGAACCATGTCATTGGCAATTAGTGATAGCTTGAGTTCTTCTTTTCCTATTTGTATTCCTTTAATTTCTTTTTCCTGTTGAATTACTCTGACTAGAGTTTCAAGGATGATGTGAATAGAAGTTGTGAAAGAGGGCGTCCTTGTTCCAGTTTTGAGAGGGAATGCTTTCCATTTTTCTCCATTTAGAATGATGTTGGCCTTGGGATTGTCATATATGGATTTTACAATGCTGGGGTATGTTCCTACAATTCCTAGTTTTTCTAATGTTTTGAATATGAAGGGGTGCTGTATTTTGCCAAATGCTTTTTCTGCATTTATTGAGATGATCATGTGATTCTTGTTTTTAAATTTATTGATGTGATGAATTATGTTTATTCATTTCCAAATGTTGAACATCCCTGGGATGAACCCCACTTGATCAGATCATAATGGAATGAAATTAGAAATCAACAATAAAATAAAAAATAGAAGCTACTCCATCATCTGGAGACTTAATAATATATTATTGAATGATGACTAGATAGCAGAAGAAATCAAGGATGAAATAAAAAATACTTGGAGGAACATGAGAACACTGATAAAACAAACTAAAATCTCTGGGACACTATGAAGGACACTAAGAGGAAAGTTCATTGCATTGAGCTCATTTATTAAAAGCATAAAATGTCACCAAATAAATGACCTAACATTACGTCTCAAAGCCCTAGAAAAAAGAACAAGTCAACACCAAAAACAGTAGAAGACAGGAAGTAATTAAAATCAGAGCTGAAATCAACGAATTGAAACAAAAGAAACAATTGAAAAAATTGACAAAACAAAAAGTTGGTCCTTCAAAAAAATAAATTAAACTGATAAACCTCTAACCATGCTAATGAGGAGAAAAAGAGAAAACTCAAATTACTAAAATACATAATGAAAACAGAAATATCACAATGAACATGACTGAAATACAGAAGATAATCAGAAACTATTTTCAAAATTTATACTCCAATAAAAAGGAAAATCTTGAAGACATCCATACATTTCTAGAGATATATGCCTACTCAAACTGAATCAGGAGGTCATACACCATTTAAACAGATCAGTTTCTTTTTTTTAAATTTATGTTTTATTCACACAGTTCATATAATCTTACATTTACATAGGGTAGTACTGTCTGTCTCAGTCTACTATTTTTCCTGCCCCCATCCCCTCCTGTCCCATTTTCCTCCACACCATCCATACTTCCTCCATTCTTTCCTATCCTCCCCATAACCCCTGACACCCCCCCACCACCCTCCACCCCACCCCTGTTAGGTATCAGCATCCACTGATCAGAGAAAACATTCGGCCTTTGGTTTTTTGGACTTGGCTTATTTCACTTAGCATGATATTCTCCAACTCCACCCATTTACCAGCAAATGCCATAATTTTATTCTTTTTTATGGCTGAGTAATATTCCATTGTGTATATATACCACAGTTTCTTTATCCATTCTTCACAGATCAGTTTCTTAATGAAATAGAAAACTCCATCAAAGGTCTACTAATTAAGAAAAGCCTGGGATCAGATGATTTCTCAGTCGAGTACTATGAGACCTTCCAAGAAGAATTAACACCAATAACCTCAAGTATTCCATGAAATAGAATAGGAGGGAACCCTTCCAAACTCATTCTATGAAGCTAGAATACGTATTCATATCAAAAGTATGTCAGCATTTTTAAATGAATGCATAGAATTTCATCACACAGATGCACCATTGTTAATCCAATCACTCCCTGGATCCTGGATATTTCTTTCAAGTCAGCAAGTAGGAAATGGTAATTGCTTACCTGCCACAACGTGGGCACTCTTGTATTGAGAAGAGAGTCATATATTTCCTCCAGTTCTTGAGTGAGGATGCTCTCTCCTTTTAGAGCAAGTTGGAGATCTTTTAAAGATTTGTGTATGACATATAATAACTTATTAAATCTTCCTATTTCTTGGTTCAAAAAGACTATTAAGACACAATGGACAAGGGGATCATGACCTGGATAAAAAAAAAAGAGAGATAAAACTTTGATATATTATAGATTAAAAAGAGGCTTTGTGTGGAAAGATGTAGGCTTTGAAAGTTAAAGGAATTTTATGTCTTTACCAAGGGTTGATAAACATTTTCTATAGGAGTCCAGATAGCAAATATTTTAGGGTTTATGGACCATACCATCTCTGTTGCAATTACTCAGTTCTACTCTTGTATTGTGAACGCAGCCATATACAGAGGTAAACAGGTAAGAATGGCCACATTCCAATAAAACTTTATAGGCACTCAAATATGAGTTTCAAATAGCATTTATGTGTCACAAAGTATTATTCTTCTTTTGATTTTTTTTCCACCGTTCAATAGCAAAAACCATTTTAGCTTCCAGGCTGTAGGAAAGGCTGGATTTAGGCTGAAATCTCTCCTTTGTTGACCCTTGATCAAGACTCAAAACCAGCAGTTCTACAGTAATGTCTCACTTAATGGTGGGGATAAATTCTGAGAAATGTGTCCATAGACTTCTTCCTTATGAAAATATTAGGGTGTGCTTATTTAAACTAAAATGACTCTGATGTCACCCAGGTGACATAACCTTATGGTACCATTGTATATATGTAATTTTTTTTTTTTTTGGAAGCGGGGATTGAACTCAGGGACACTCAGCCACTGAGCCACATCCCCAGCCCTATTTTGTATTTTATTTAGAGACAGGGCCTCACTGAGTTGCTTAGGGCCTCGCTAAGTTGCTGAGGCTGGCTTTGAACTCACGATCCTCCTGCCTCAGCCTCCCAAGTTGCTGGGATTACAGGCGTGCGCCACCGTGCCCAGCTGTATATATGTGATCTGTCATTGACTTACATGTCATTATGTGGTACATGACTGTTTTGATAGACTATTGCTCAAAATTTGGTTCTAAATTAACTGTTTTTGGGTTAGAATATGGATGTTAAAATTTAATTCAGAAATTGCCTCAGTCCAGTAATTTAGCCCTTCAGAACTGGGGCCTGGAACCATTCTGGGCAACCCTGGGCCTGCCCTTACTTTCTCAATATTGAGAAGTCTCCCATTAGAGGATTCATTTCAACCCTGCTCTCCTAGATGCTGTTTCAGAGAGCAGAGATGCAGAGCCAGAGAAGGCTGAGGTGAAGGGAAGGGGTTCAGGTCCTATGATCACCTTTGATATTGTTAGAGAGAGACTCCCAAATGGGGCTTGACAGGATGCATTTCAATGTGCTGGGATTTTCAATTTCAGCACATTCTTCTTTCTCCACTGTCAGTGGCAGTCGCTTCAGTAGGTCAGATACAATTTCTATCAAGAGTTCATCATTACTCGGACTGGAACTACAAAGGAAAGAAACCGTGAGAGGAATGAGATATGGATGTGTCTGATCCACAATAACTGATAAATTTGGGTTTCAACCCTGTAGGAAAGGAATTAGAAGAATGAGAAGTTATATTCCATATATTTATAATATGTCAAAATACATTCCATCGTGTATAACTAATTAGGATCAAAAAAATGAATGAACAATTGAAAAAAAAAAGCTTTCTTAGGATTCCTTTAAAATACATTCATCATCCGAACTCCTCTACATGAAAGGCATGAAAGAGCAAGGTAACTCATCACGCTGAAGCAGCTGATAAGAAGTTCATCTGTGTGAGTGCAGGTCCTGGTGAGGCTGTGATACTACACAGGACCATCCAACACTAGGTGGGGGGAGCTCTCGGAAAGACTTTCAAAGATAGGGAAACCAGGGTCCCGGTAGGTGACAGGACCTCCTTAGACATTTTCTGGATGAGTAGGGAATGGGGCCCACTCTGCTGCTCTTTTTACTAGTGGAGATTGATTTTCCCCCTAACACTCCAGGTGTCTTTTTCACACAGCCAAATCAATGTCATCCTTCAAAGGAAGTGACAATATTAACACCAGCACCATGTATTTAGTCCAGCAGTGATGCTTCTGGGTCAGCTTACAAATCACCTGAGGTAATGTTTCTTTATTTTGTCATCACACTTTGAATTTTTTTTTTTTTTTTTTTTGCCTTTTTCAGTCCTGGGCATTGAACCCAGGGCTTCCTGCATGCTCCGCACGAGCTTTACCACTGACCTACAGTCACAGCTGAAGCCACACTTTGATTTTGACTTAAAAATTGGGTTTCTCAGTAAAATTCATCCAAGTTGCCTTCAAAAGGTAAGCCAAAGGGTCAAAAGGTGTCAATCATATTGAATGCCATAGATCTTCCAAGTTAAATCCCACAAGCAATTTTCTAATGTATTCTGGACACAGGAGGCATGACTGGGATGATCACAGCCTCTCTGAATGACCAAAGGGACATTCATAAACACACTTAAGATGTTTACTAAAAACATTCTCTTACACTTGTCTCATCTTTTACTGGTGTATTTGGTGAATGCTAACAACGTAAGTGTAGGATCTAAGAAAATTCAACCTGCTACTCGGGGGACATGCTGAGCATTCTTTGCTTTTCTCATATGAGCAAACAGTAAGTATTCACTCAGTCAGTGAAGTGGGAGTTCAGTTATCTTTATTTTGAGCTTGGATGATATGATCAAATAATCAATCAAAACCATAAGCCTTAGCCAGAGTTCAATCCAAGGTCATTTTAATGGAAGTTACGGTCCTCAGGATAGGAAGACTGTAAGAGTGCAGAATCCCAAGGGGATCAAAGATCTTAGAGGCACATGGGAAAAATTTACATGCATTTTAAGAGCCAAAGAAATGTAAACCTTAATCTATAAGTACACAGAAGTACTAGAGAGTGTACAATCAACATCTAAGATGTGGATGATGTGACCAGCATCTCACAGAATTATGGAATTATTCTTATTTTCAAAAGAGCTGTAAACAAAGTTCAGAGCATCCTGTCAAAGTTACCAACAAGAATTAATTCATTTTTTTAAGAGAATGGGGTCTTTTAAACCTTAGAGAAAGAAGCTGATTTAAATTTATGATTTAACAAGAATCAATAAATGGGATGGCTTCAAACTAAAAAGCTTCTTCACAGCAAAGAAAACAGTCAAGAACATGAACAGAGAGCCTACAGAATGGGAGAAAATCTTTACCACCTGCATCTCCAGGATATATAAGGAACTAAAAAAAAAAAACCACCAAAAAAACAAATAACCCAATCAATAAATGGGCAAAGGAACACAGAAGAAATATGATCAGTCAAAAAATATGAAAAAATGTTCAACATCTCTAGCAATTAAAGAAATGCATATTAAAACTTCACTGAGATTCCATCCCACTGCAGTCAGAATGGCAATGATCAAGAATACAAGGAACAACCAATGTTGGCGAGGATGTGGGGAAAAACGTATACTCATATATTGCTGGTGGGGCAGCAAATTGGTGCAGCCACTCTGGAAAGCAGTGTGGAGATTCCTTAGAAAACTTGGAATGGACCCACCATTTGACCCAGTTATCCCACTCCTCAGTTTATGTCCAAAGGACTTAAAATCAGCGTTCTACAGTGATGCAGCCACATCAATGTTTATAAAAGGTCAATTTACAATAGCTAAGCTATGGAACCAACCTGGATGCCCTTCAATGGATGAATGGATAATGAGATTGTAGTTTATATACACAGTGGAATATTACTCAGCTATAAAGAAGAATGAAATTATGGCATTTGCCAGTAAATGGATATAACTGGAGAATATCATGCTAAGTGAAATAAGTCAGTCCTCCAAACCCAAAGGTCAGATGTTCTCTCTGATATGTGGATACTAACCCATAACAAGGGAGGGTAGGAAAGGTAAAAATAGAAGTTCATTGGATTAAACAAAGGGGAATAAAGGGAAGGGAGAGAGGATGGAAATGGTAAAGACAGTAGAATGAAGCAGACATAACTTTTCTTTGCTCATATCTGGATACATGACCAGAGTAACTCCATACTATGTACAACCATAAGAATGGGATCCCAATTGGAATGGGTTGTATTCCATGTATATGTAATATGTGAACATATACTCTACTATCATGTATATCTAAAATCAACAAGTAAAAACATTATTTTAAGATGAAATCCAACTAGATTGAAATATACAGAAGAATAAGACTTTAAGATTCACCATATTTATTTGATTATTTATTAGATTTATTACAAATACTAAAAAACTTAACTTCTGGCAGACAGGCAATAGAAGTTCTTAAGTTCATATGAATAGTAATATTTTTAAAAATGATTAAGTCTATAGATGGGATCAAATGTCATTCAAAGATCTTTTAAAAGTGATTGTTAAAATGTTAAAATGTGTTAGATTTACAAATTGAGAAACTAGACTTCTAAGCTGATCCTATCGGCATAAGAAACTCACTGGACTCCCAGAACAGCTCTGGTGGGGCGGGCACTGTTATCTTTGATGCGGAGATGAAGAACCTAAGAAAGAGTTCGATGGTTTCCTTAAATTCATAAATCAAATGTCAGAGCTGGAATTTGAAGCTGGGTCTAGTCAGGAAGGTGGAGAGGAAGGAGGAGTGTGCATGTGACCTATTTACTGAGCAGCTATGCGTGAGTGTCACAGGGATGTCCAGAAACAACTGGGGCACTTTGATAGGGAAAGAAGAGCAAGGAGCCGGGTGCGGTGGCCCACGCCTGTAATCCCAGTGACTCGGGAGGCTGAGGTAGGAGGATTGCTAGTTCAAAGCCAGCCTCAGCAACTTAGCAAGGCCCTAAGCAACTCAGTGAGTCCTTGTCTCTAAATAAAATACAAAATAGGGCTGGGGACGTGGTTCAGTGGTCAAGTGCCCCTGAGTCCAATAGCTGGTTCCCAAAAAAAAAAAAAAAAAAAAAAAAGAGCAGGGATCATTCATTTGACAATCAAAGCATTGGGGTTTGAGCCATGTAGTTCTGGCATTAACAACCTTCACCTTATTTTATAGTCATAGGCTGAGGAGGCCTGGGTATTTGGGTTAAATGTGTTACACCATTTGAACCTCACAATTGCCTAAATGGGTAGACAGATATTAATATCCACATTTGTAGATAAAGATATTGAAGCCATATGACCTCAGATACTATACAGATACAATATGCACAGGCCTCCAAGTGCAGGGCTAGTTCTTGAGAACACTGTTTTGGTACTTATTATGGTGGTTATCTTTTTCTAATCTATAGAATTAAAAATGCAAATTTTACATTCAAAGAAGTTTATTTCTAAAATACTCCTTACCAGGTACAATTCAGTTACTCATTCAACAAACATTTGTTGAATAACTACTATATGCTTGTAAAAAGGTATGTGTATATACTTCCTCTGCCTCATTTGGAGAATTCAGTTTCTCTACCATGTAACCTCTACTTTTTTATGAGTTCTATACTGCATATCTCCAAATGAATATTTAATAACTTTTGATTAAAAATTTTTCCTAGTGTTTTCTTACTTGATTGTGGGTTTGGCAGTGGCAGTTTTTGGTTGTAGGGCAATGAGACTTTCAATGAACTTCTGGCCCTGGGTCTCTCTGCTCCTCCTTATGGCCTCAGGGTGTATTCCTAAGATCTCAGGAGAATCATCTTCAGGTAAGGACTGGATAATGTGTATGTAGCTTTTTATGCTTGCAGATTCTGGTATGGGTTGACACATCTGAAATTAAAGCACTTTATTAGTTCTCACCTGAGTGAGACATCTACTTTCAGTAATGCATGAAGACAATATTTTATACAGAAGGCTCTTCTTATTTATATGTAGTATATTTTAAACACCGTCAAAAGCAACATCTGAGATTACTGTATTGTAAAGTGCACATGACGTACGTATGTAATCTTTTTGGCAAAAGAGAGAGAAAGGTAAAAAAGTGTTAACTGTTCTCACAGAAATGAATGCAATAGAGCTTAAACAAATCTGAGGCTACAATACAATTACCAAATGGGAAGTTATTTTCTTCTGTTTTGAAAAGAGAGTAAAAGCTGGTTTTTGTTGTGTCATACCCCAGCACTAAGTGGAGCCTTAAATTGGGGAGGGACATGCTCAGAAGCAGAGACAGCATTTGGGTCTTACTATGAAGGATTTATTGCTTTCTTTTTACCTTTTAAAAAGCATTCCAGTATTTTCTCTTCCACTTTACCATAAGCTTAACAAAGCTTGCAATTTGCAATACTTATCATTTTAGTAACATGTGCCTACCACACATAGTAAGTGGAATTCTGTCTCTCATTGTTCTACAGAAGCACCCACTGGGTGGACTTGAGCTCTCCATATGATTAAGACAAGCAGTTCAAGGGGTAATGGCAACTCCAGGGGTGAGAGCCAGGCTGCATACATACTAAGAGCCAATATCTAGCCACAAGTTTGGAGGAACAAAATTTTTTTCCCGGGGGGTGGGGCGAATAAACAAACAAGAAAACCAACAATAAAACAAACCCCCAATCTCACAACTCATTTCACCTGGATAAAGAGCACAATCTGATTGGCCCAATTTAAGCTGCAGACTCATCTCTGCAGACAAGAGTAGTGAGCTGTACTTGAAGTGGATCAGAGAGCAGAGGGATGGTTCCTGTGAGTGTCCTTGGCTCCCTAGACTCCTCTGTGATCCGCAAATACAAGGAGGAGGGCATCGCACCACCTGCGAAGGTGTCCTCAATCTCCCTCTCCAACTGGGCTGGAGTGTCAATTTTATTCACTGGTTGCCCATCAAACCTGAATCGAACCTGTCTCACTGATAGGCTCTGCTCTGTCGTAGTGGCGTGAGCCTTTTGATCGTGAACTGCATCTCTGAGCCATCCTGCACTGCCACTTTCTGTTCGATGGGGTCTTTTTTTTTTTTTTTTTATTGAACACAAATGGAGTACAGCTATTGTTTCACTGGTTGTACACAAAGTAGAGTCACACCATCTGTGCGTTCATGCATTTACACAGGGCAATGGTATCTGTCACACACTCTGTTATTAATTTTACCCCCCACCCGCCCCCACCCCTCCCTTCCCTCTATGCTAGCTATCTTTCCTCCATTCTTGCCATCTTTCCCCCCCACATTATGCATCATCATTCATTTATCAGAGAGACCATTCGGCTTTTGGATTTATGTGATTGGCTGATCTCACTTAGCATAACAGTTTCCAACATCATCCATTTACCTACAAATGTCATAATTTTATTCTTCCTTATAGCTGAGTAATATTCCATTGTGTATATATACCACAGTTTCTTTATCCATTCATCTACTGAAGGGCATCTAGGTTGATTCCATAATCTAGCTATTGTGAATTGAGCAGCTATGAACATTGATGTGGCTGCATCACTGAGGCAATCTGATTTTAAGTCCTTTGGGTATAAGCCAAGGAGTGGGATAGCAGGGTCAAATGATGGGGTCTTGACTCTCGTAGGGCTTCCCCCACCGGCTGCGCTTTGGCGAGGAGAGTGAGACCCAGCCGCGGAAGAGGCAGCGCCGAGCCTGCGAGTCGCCCCCTGCAGACTGCGGCTCGCCCGCCAGATTCGTATGCCGTACTCTGGGTTCTCAGATTCCATGGACCGTTTCTTTTCCATCCTTTTCATTTATAATGTTTTGTTTAATACAGTAACGGGTAAATTGCTTTTGTAAGACTGTATTTAAAGTTAAATAAAAGCCATTAAAATGAACATTAAAATTTACTTATGCATTTTAAGCAATGCAACAGTGGGTTAGTTAAAAATAATTGGGCAATATAAGAAGATAAATTTTCTTACCTCACTGGAGAAACTGAAGTCATCTTTCAGCACATCAGGATTGCAATATTTGTACAGGAGGGTCTTTAAGCATCGCTTGTCCCAGATATCAGTCACCCGGCCGCCGTAAATCACTTCCCCGACCATGTAGCGCACTGCCGACCACTGGATTTCAGACTGTTCACTCAGGATATTTGCCAAAGCCTTTATGGAAATCTTTAGAAAATCCACTAGGTTTTATTATTTCAGTATGTGTTTTCAGCTTAACTGACATTTTAAAATAAAATCAGCAACTTAAAAAAAAATCAACAACTATCAAACAATACAAAACAAATACCGAGCGGGGCGCATTGGCGCAAACTAGTGCAGTTCCGGAGGCTGAGGCAGGAGAATCTCGAGTTCAAAGCCAGCCTTAGCAACTTAGCGAGACCCACTCTCAAAATAAACTATAAAAAGGGCTGGGGATGTGTCTCAATGGTTGAGCGTCAGTGGGTTAAATCCCCAGTACCAACGTATATATATGTATATGGAAATAGCAAGAGAAATAAACATATTAGGATATGCATTTGTCTACTACCTCTTTTTTGTTGGTGAGGGCGGAACCATTTCATTAAAATATTATTACTTCTTTGAATAGATAAAACAAGCCCTGGATTTGAATTCCAAAGGTAAACAAGGGAAAGTAAGTTTTCCTTTACCCTCTGCTCTACCCTCTGCTCTCCTTTACCCTTTCCTCCCTTGAGACCACCATTGATGGCAATTTCTTGGGGGTCTTTACAAAGATACTATATGTATCTAGTGGAATGCACATAATGAATGAACATAAATGGAATTGGTTCCTTCCCTCACTCCTTTCCTTCCTTCTTGTCTTCTTTCAACTTTCCATCTTTCTGTTTTCTTGTCTTTTTGCTTCCACAAATGCTAGTTTAGTGCAACACTGCCCTTCAGTTGGAAAATGTAGGTTGGTTATCGTTGTTCAGTGGCTGGAACAATTCATTATTTTTGCTGCGTGAAAGAATTCTTTGTCACTGTTCTCTCATTCCTGCCACTAAAGGGGGATGCTGGTCTGCAGTTATTCCTCTGTAATCGGTAGGTTCTGGATCCACGGATTCAACCAAGCACAGATTGAAAATATTCCACAAAACAAAACACTGAAAACCCAAAAGCACCTGCACTGAACAAGTACAGACTTCTTCTTGTCATTATTCCCTAAGTAACACACTACAACAATGATTTGCATAGCATTTACATTGTCTTAGGTATTATAAGTAATCTAGAGATGATTTACTCTAGAGAGGCCAGGTGTGATGGCACACACCTTCCCAGTGCCTAGGGAGGCTGAGGCAAGAGGATCATGAGAGGCCCTAAGCAACTTAGCAAGACCCTATATAAAAAAGGCTGGGGATGTGGCTCAGTAGTTAAGTGTCCCTGAATTCAATCCCTGGTGCCAAAATAAGAGAAGAGAAGAGAAAGAAGAGAAGAGAAGAGAGAGACGTTTGCAGGTTATGAGCAAATACTACATTATTTTATAGTATAAGAACCATGAGCATCCTCAGATTTTAGCATTTGAGGGGAACTAATTTGTCCTGATGATACTGAAGGACAACTAATTAATTTTTTGCCATTCTGTTAGGTAGAAACTTGCTGTTAGTTTAATTTGTATTTTACTGGGTACTGGTTTTCTTGAGCATCTTTTCTTATGTGAGTTGGTCTTTAGAATTTTCTGAACATTGCTTATTTTTCCTTTGGATGGTTTATCTTTTTCTTTCTAAAATGTAAGAGTTCTTTGTGTTTTATAGATAGTAACTCTTTGTCAGCAATCTGCATTGCAACTACTATCCTAGATGTTATTCGTCTATTGATTACTTGCTCACCATTTTCCATATAAAAGTTTTTATAATCTAATATGCCTATCTTTCATGATTCTGGGTTTCCAATTTTTATTTTCTTATCTCAATGCATGTCCTAGAACTTGTAAGATAACATTGAATGATAAAAATAATAATGTTCATCCTTGTCTGATTCTTGCTTTTATTTGAAACAATTTTTTGTGTGTTTCACTATTTAGAATGATATTCACTGCTGTTTTTGCTAGTCTTAGTCATATTTAAATAGTCCATTTAATCCTAATACTTCAGAGTTTTTATTAGAAACGGCTCCAAAATTC
Source organism: Glaucomys volans (assembly GCA_020662805.1). Lineage (NCBI taxonomy): Eukaryota > Metazoa > Chordata > Mammalia > Rodentia > Sciuridae > Glaucomys > Glaucomys volans. The sequence goes on from JAJEJO010002651.1 coordinate 312,552, forward strand.
ACAATAACTTTTTTATATGTTTATCATATAAATTAGGATAATAGATTTTCAGATATGATGTCATTCTTCCATTCCCAGACTAAACCCAGCTTGACCACAATACATTATTTTTTTAATTCACTATTGAAATCTATGAATAATTTATAGAGAATTTTTACATTTCAAGTCCTAAATGAAATTAGTCTATATTTCTTATGTGTACTATTACCTTTCTGTTGGTTTCATAAAAGGAATTGGAGAGATTGCTATCTTTCTCTAAGGTCTGGAATACTTTATTTCATTCTTTTCATCTTAAAGCATTTTATTATTTTTATTTGTTCTTTTTTGATATACATGACAGTGCAGTGTATTTTGATTAAATAGTATTAATGCTATTGGTTACAGTTCAGAGTAAACTAAGCTGTGAGGTGTCTTCTTGAGGTGTCTTCCGGATGTTTTTCATGGCAATTGGTTAATCCAAAATTTCCATTTCATTTTAATCAATTTGTATTATTCAGATTTTTAAGGAAATGACATCATTTAAATTTTTCAATTTCATCTGATCAAAAATTAAAATTGGATTTATTTTTCCTTCTATTTTAGTATACTTTAGTAATATTGGTTTTTATTCTTTAGTTCTTCAGTTTGTTTATTTCTTAAGACGGATATTCATTTCACATATTTCTTCTTTAATAATGAAGACATTTAATCTCATATTTTTTCATGAGCATAGCTTTTTTATGGCCATGTCCTTTTATAATATGAAGTTGTCTCATTTTCATTGTATTTGAAATACTTTCTGATTTCCCTTTTAATATTCTCATTGATAAAATACTATCTGGCTGTATGTTTCTTAATTTCCAAGTTGTTAAGATTGTGGGGGTCAAATTTCTATTTTTTAGATTGTGATCAGAGAATGTGGCTATAAAATCATTAAATAGTTCACCTTGTGGCCATCCTTATGACTGAGTCTGTAACAGTGCCTTGGATATCTGACAAAATACTCTATTGGAGGGATGCTAGACTCTGGATGCCCCTGTTAATCAAGTTTGTTGACAGTTTTATTTTATTCTTTCTTATTTTAGATTAATAGAACTATTTAATTCTGATTTTTTAAAATGTCCCACAATAATTGCATATCTACATACTCATATATGTACATGTTGGTATGTGTGTGGATATATGTATGTTGATGCTATAATGTCCTATTATCTGATGGATGTACAGAACATATAGTGTAATGACTGAGAACACAAACTTACAGACACCTATGTTTAACTTATGTACTTAATAATTCTTTAGTTACACTGTAAAAGAAAGCTAATACTATGTTCTTTAAATGATTGTGAGATTTAATTACTCCATAACTCCATAGAGTGCTTTTTATGTTAAGAGTAAGCACTCCTAACAAATCTATGACTGTTTAATAGTCTTACAAATTCTTTCTTTCTTTCACCTATTGGTGCTGTTTTATTCCCCCCTTGGTGGTGCTGGGGCCAGTACCCAGGAACTCACATGTGCTTGGCAAGTTCTCTACCCTTGAGCTACACCCCCAGCCGATATGATTTGGTGCTTTTTCAGTTTAAAGCCCACTTTGACTCATTCCTGTGGCCATTCCTGCTTTTTTCCCCCGTGTTTTATTTTTTTGGTACTTTCAAGGTTTGTTCATTATTTCTTATGCATTGGGTCTAGTAACCAATACTCTTGTCTTTTAATGAGGGAATGCAGTGCATTTCATATAATGACTGAAAATATTCCTTTCATGTTGCTTTATGCTGTGACTTTTCTTACTTTGTTGTTTAACTTCCTTCCTCTTATTTTTGATAGTTTGTTAATTAGAGACATAATGGCTGGAGGGTATGCTTAGTGGTAGAGTGCTTTCCTAGCATACACAAGGCTTTGGGTTTAATTTCTAACACTGCAGAAAATAATAAACAAACAAACACATATTGTTTCTATTAAAGGTTACTTTTCTTTTCCTTGAATTCATTTCCTTTCTCAAACGAAAAGAATATATCAATTATTTACCTACCAAAGTGTCTAATATATGGCACAAGAATTTTCCCCAATGCATTGTTTTTTGACTAAGCTTTGAATAGGTCTGGACAGAAATGTGTGTGAGCTCATATTCCTTGACATATCTCTGAATGTAGCTCTTTTATATTGTATTCCTGATTAGGCACAGAAGCACCTACTTTGGCAGCTGAGCTTGCAGCAAGTATGCCGCACTCAAAACAAGACAAAATACAACAAAACAATAGCAACAACAACAACAGCAACAACAAAACACAAAACCCAGAAAAGCCTGATGGAGACACAGAGAAGGTGATAAATGCATGATCAAGATTTTCCTAGAAAAGTGTTAAAATCTGCTCCAGTGAATGGGTAGTCAAGGGTGCAATGTTCTGTGCTGCAAGCATAGTTGTGAGGATATTAACTTGGGAAACATTTAAACAGGGGATACTACCTGTCTACTTTAACAATAAAGAAAACACGCTGCAATAAAGCACAAATAGGAGGTTCTACAGAGGCTATTAAGCTACTTTCTGTTACCCAGTGGGTCACTGTAACAATCTCTCTTACTTGAAGTGGATAAGAATTACATTTTGATGGTGACTTACACAGGTCAGGCACAGTTTTCCGTGCTTCCCTTCTTCTAACTAGTTTGCATCTTCTAGTGACCCTGTGCAGTGGGTAGGCCATTTACTGCTCTCCTGCTCTGCTTTATTTCACTAAGGAACCTAAGACCCAGAGGGGTTAATTAACCTGCCCAACAGATTAAACACTTGTACAGCTGTAAATGGTGGAGTTTTAATTGGATTCCTGAAAAGCTGGCCTCAGAACGTGTATGTTAAAGGTTAGCCCTTGTTGCCTGGTTACAGAGTTCACTCCTTAACACCCTGTAGAACACTGAGTACCTGTGTAGACACACAGTAGGCTCTCAGCTTGTATCTTATTGTTATTTATTTGGTATTGTTTGTTCTGAAGAGACCACACTTACCTCCAAATCTGAAGAAATGAATTTATAAGCAATATTCCAGCCCCATGTACCATATTTTTTTCTTTCATTGATCACAGCATTGAAAAAACAAAGACTGAATAACAGTTTTTTCCACCAATGTCCATGGTTGGGGTTTTCAAATATCTCTTCTGTCACCTCTCCTCTCCCACCATCGCCAAACATCTGAAGCAAATTGCTTTTCAGTCCCTGGGGAGATTCCATGGCAATCTTTAAAACAGATGGGAATGAAAACGCCATGTGAATAGAGATCCAGGCACTGGGGAGAGAGCAGACTTTTTGTCTAGCGCTGGTAAAAGAGCCAAGTATGTCACTCTTCTCAATATTCACTGGCAAAAACATTGTTACTCTTTTGCCATTTGAAAATTTCTATAATAGGATTGTTCCAGAGTTGCTATATTGTTCCAGTTCACATTTTAAAATGAGGAGTACAGCATTGTTATTAAAAGCACTCCTGTTTGCTGTAAGCACAGGGTTTGGGAAACAGCATTTTAGAACGTTTGACAATGAAGGGTTCCTGCAGCGGAAACCTACACACGAATGGCAGCTAGGGGCTGTAGCTGCAGACGCAGTCAGTGTCAAGTCACGGGATTAACTAACGAAAGTGTTCTGGAGCACACATATGAAAAAGGAGAGCAACGGATTTGGTGTTACTAAATTGTTTTGATTACATTTAGAACCATTTGGTTGATTTCTTAACCAGGATGATTGAAATGATAAGAGACTGGGCATGGTGGGGAGGGAATCAATTAGAGACTTTTATCACAGTTTCGTTTTTAAATCTGAAACTGAAGGGTCTTAAATGTTATCTGATTTACACAGTTTACACACACACACACACACACACACACACACACATCATATACCCAAGCTATGAATGGAGCTATTTTCCATATTCATCAGCAAATAAAAAATGTGTTTTTTAAATTATACACAACATGTGCAATGATTATGTGGATATGTATATGTGTTACATAAAAACTGAGTGTGTATGCATACTTGTATATACATAAACATGTACACACATGCATACAGATACACACACATACATCATGTGTGGACATGAGACTTCTGGGTCCAGGATCAAATTGATTATTTACTCACAGAATGGCTCACATCATTCCCCTGCCACACTTTGATACCCCCCAGGTTATGCCATGGGGGCCACATGCAAATACATCATGTGCGTTTTTAGTGGGGTTTGTACCATGGGAGACAGTCTGGAAGTTTGTAACTTGGAGTTCATATAAAATGGCTGGTATTGCAGCACCTCCTCCCCTTCAGAGACAGATGATAGATAGACAGACGATGGATAGACAGATAGGTAGGTAGATAGATAGATAGATAGATAGATGATAGACAGATAGAGAGGGATAGATAGATAGACTTTCACGTTGGAATGTGAACAAATCCTCTCTGGGAAACAAGGAGGTGTCTAGGCTTTTACAACCTGGTTTCATCATCCTTAGAATGGAAGTCAGTGGCTCTAGGAGATAAAGACATGCTTCTTTACGTCTATTACCCTTAGAATGGGAGCAAGTGGCTCTGGAAAGTGTGGGAAGTGCAGAGTGGATGAGATATTCTTTATCTTCCAAGGCATGCTTGCCTTTCAAGCATCCTTTAATGCAGGTTGCCAGGGATCTTTGCTCAGAAAGCTCTGAATGTGTAGAAAAAAATATTTGGAGTGTTGTTTGATGACTGCTCTGGTGATTCTTACAAGAAACTCCTTCTTGTGTCTCTAAAGCGGGTATCTGCCTATCCCTTAAGAAGTACAAGTGAAGGGGAAAGTGAGAGAGAAGAAAGGGAGAGGGGAAGGGGACAAAGGGAGGGTGATCACATAAATGCACCACAATATATTTGACCCTTTCCCAGAAGAGTATCACTTGATCAAATTATATGAAATTTTAGATTTTTTCTGTCTCTTCAACATATATAAATTCCTTTCTGGTTTAATGGCTTAATCTCTTTTTGATCCTACATAGTCAGCATTGTATGAGAATGGTTATTTTAGTACCCTTATTAGCACTAATCACATCACAACTATCCTTAATTTTTGCCAGTTTGATGGGCTATCTCATTGGTATCCTGTCATTTTTATTTGTGTTTCTCTGATATATAGAGGCAGAACTTTTTACCTTTTTCATGGTTTTTGACCTCCTATGTCTTTTGCTCATTTTTATGGGCTATTAGTGTTTTCTTATTATTTGTAGGTACTCTTATATATAAAGAAAGTTGTCCTCTTGGTCTATATGGACAATGGCATATGACAAAATCCCATACAAGTTTATGTTTGCACTAATTATAACCATATTAAAAATGCTTATACTGATGGGTCTTAAAGTGGAATCAGGGCAATAAGCCTAACTAAAACAAAAGACCTCTAGAAGCTCTCTGTTCCTCTCTGGTCCTTCAATCTTCTGCACCTGCTACCTCGACTGCCCTAGCCAACCCCCTCAATTCCTGGTCAAAGGATAAAGGCAGTTTATTGTTATCATCTGCCAGATCTGGGAGACAAATGGAATATCCTAAGTCAAACTGGGGGTCTTGGATTTCTCCAATACAAGTTCTGAAGCCTGCTCCAGGGCAGGAGTGTTGGGAAGCAGCTTTGGGCAAGAGTATGCAGGAGATGGGAAAGAGCCGGGGAAGAATGTGACAGGGAGAAACTTCTAGTTTCAAGAGTGAATCTGATTTATTCTCAGGCTAGTTGGGTCTCTATGAGGAGGTACCTCATGCTCCTGTTTTCCTCCATCCCACCCCAATTCTGTTAAAGTTAGAAGTGTGTGCATACCTGTGTCCGGCACAGCACTGCCCTTGGTCAGTTTCTTTGCTTTTAGGCCTCCATCTTTTGGCCACCTGGAACCTTGTTTAATAGAATTGACTATGTCTTACTATTTACTCGACCTCGATGGGGGATGTGAATAGAAATCATAGATAATCCTTTAAGAATTTTTCAGTAAATAGTTTGTTTACTTTCCACCAGAACTTTCCAGAAAATTAATGAAAAAACAAGTTGGAAGAATGGAATAGAATTAAGAAAAAGCTATATATATGAAGGGCAAGTAAAGGTCACAAATTGTATATTTTAACTTATAACAATTTGGAAACCTAGAATCTTTGTTTGAGAAAACATCTAAATTGTGAATTATTTGAAAGCAGAGATCTCGTCTATACCTCCTGGTCCTTAACACGGGGCAGAGCACAAAGCAGACACTCAGCATTCCAGAACTAGCACTCTTCTTCCTCAGAGTAATGATAGCATGATGACTTACATTTAAGCAATATTAAAATCAGTTATATTTTGTTCTTACCTTGATGCTCTTTTGAAGGATAGGGACTGGGAAGGAACTGTCTGATTTTGAACTTAACCAGAGCCTAAACTCAGGGTGTAATGTCACATCTGTTCTATGAAATCTGCAAAATAAAAAAAGTATAAATATTTTAATGTGAAAAATTTAAATATGTTCTTAGAGTCATAGCATTTCAATGTTTGAAATGCTTAGGAATCATGTTAGTGTCAAAGATGTTATGTTATCATAAGAGTTTTCTTTTTGCCCAAGAATTTGTACAAGGCTCATTAATTCCTATTTTTAAGAAGTAACTCCCCTGCCTTAAGTACAAAAATCTACATATACTTATTTCATATTGCAAAAGCCACTAAGAAATTACAAATCAAGAACAAATTGCACTGGTTAAATCTGGAAGCACTGAACATCAAAATAAATTATAGTAACACTGAATAAAATGGGAATCAATGAGTCCATACTGTTATAATAAATGAATGAATAGGAGAGAAAGAAGCATTTTCCCTTATAGTAGAACATCATTAAATAATTTTTTTTTTGCATGTGCAGTGCTGGGGATTGAGCCTCGGGCTTTGCTAAGTGTCTGCTCTTAGCTACACTCTACAGCTGAGCTGTACTCTCAGTCCCAACTCAATACATTTGGAAGGAATTGGGGAGTTAAAAAGCAAACATTTGGCAAATAATGTAGTAATTCAGTCAAAAATTATCAAGGGATGTTCAGACAATTTGCTATATATACAATGTCTGAAAGTTCCCACCAGTGGCAGATCCCCCTTTAATCACATGATCAAAGTTACTATCACCAGGAATGACAAAGATTATCTCTCAGTGTGATGTACTGCAAAGGATAGTGTTCCTTCTGCAGCATTCCCGCAATACTGAATAACCTAATTCAGCCCTGAGGAGAGAGCAGATAAGCCCAAATTGAGGAATGCATCACAAACTCCCAAAACATCAAAGTTATGTGAAACTATTCTAAATTAAAGAGATTTGAGAGGATATGAATACAGTGAGAAACCTTAAGAACTCTCTCTCTTTTTTTTTAAAGAGTTTATTTTTGCAGCACTGGGGATTGAACCCAGGTGTGCTCTATCACTGAGTTACGCCCCAGCAAGGTCTCACCAAATTGCTGAGGCTGCCCTCAAACTTGTGCTCCTCCTGCCCGAGCAGAATAACTGGAATCACTGTGTCCAACTCTTTTTTTTTTTCCTTTCTTGTTTTGCAATAAAAGATATTGAGACAACAGGCTAATCTGACTAAGTTCTGTTGATCAGATAATCCATTAATGTACAATGAAATTTTTAGGAGTCAAGTGGCAATTTGCTTTCCAATGATTTGGAAAAAAAGCCATATATATATGGTTTATACATATATATAAAAGAATATGTATGGTTATATACATATATATAAAAGAAATCAGAAGGCAAATATAAAAAACTGAGAAATAGAGATGAGGGGGGAAGGGGAGGTTTGTATTGTTCCTGTAACTCTTCAGCAAGTCTGAAATTATTTTTTAAAAATTTAGAAAAAAACCCCTCAAAACAATAAAAGCAAAAAAAAATTCACTGAATGCAAAATAAAATAAAAAGATTAAAAATTACCTGGATTCCCATTCCCACTAAGTGGGTTTAAATACACTCTTCTCTTTTTTCCTCCTTCTGACCCCCCATTTTCAAATAAAAATATTACACTGTATATATAAATATATATGTATATATATATATTCTTTTTTTTGTGGTGCTGGGGATTGAACCCAGGGCCTTGGGCTTGCAAGGCAGGAACTCTACCAACTGAGCTATATCCCCAGCCCATATACTGTGTATATTTTTTCTAGCTTGATATTTTTTCCTCCTATCAATAGATCACAAACTTATTTCTTTTGTTCCTAAATTTAAGAATTATTTCTTCAAATTTTCCCTTCTTACTATAGTTCCTACAATGGTAGTCTTAAATACGAGCTTGATTTAATAAGAATAAATTTCTTTTAATCATACACTGATTATATTGAAAATTTTATGTATCAAGAATTACTCTTAATAATACTTTGAAGTTTTGTTCTGAGGAACATTTCCATAATTTCTTTTTCTTTTTTCTCATAAGACATCTCTCTCTGCGATTGAATTGTCCCTCTCTACCTTAATGATCATGTGATTGATGCTACAGTGCTTGTCTGGTCTATGCTATGTCTCCAAGGCCTTGAATGATAGTTGGCAAATAGCAGATGCCCTATAAACACTTTCTTAATGAAAAATAAATGAAAAACATGGTAGAAATTATTGTGTTATCTTCCAAAGTCTACATCTATTGACATTATATAAGTATTGTTTGTCTTGTCTCTTAAGTGACAGGATAAATGTGAAAAAGAAACACTTTTGAATAGTTTTTAAAGTGCTAAAAGGTCCAGTGTGGTGGCGCATGCCTGTAATTCCAGCAGCTCTGGAGGCTGAGGCAGGAGGATGGGGAGTTCAAAGCCATCCTCAGCAACTTAGTGAGGCCCTAAGCAACTCAGTGGGACCCTGTCTCTAAATAAAATAGAAAAAAAGGGCTGGGAATGCAGCTCAGTGGTTAAGTGCACCTGGATTCAATCCCTGGTACCTGCCCTGCCCCCCACAAAAAATATGTTAAAAGAATAGCAATCTGAGAACAGCATGAATAATATTAAGAAAGTTTTTTGGAAATTTAATTCAGGCAGTTGAATTTTGGTTTTATAATTTTCTTGCATATGCGCAAAGCATGAAAATAACAGCATGAAGCGACCCTTATTTTAACACTTTTACTCTACAATATTGTTCATACAAAGTAAAACAAAAAAGTAAGACTGGAGGAAAAACATTACACAACATAATTGGTTAAAACATTACTAATTCCACACATGGAGAATTCTTCAAAGTATAGCAATCAATTCACTGCAAACAAGAAGTCTGCATTTATGGAAAATAAGCCTGAGAAAGTCAGAATAGATACTAAATACAGGCCATTAAGTGATCACTGAAAGTGTGGATCTCAGGCCTTATACGCTGCTGCTTGGAATCATATACTATTTAAAAAACTATGTTACTAATTTATACACTGGCATATATGTTGTGTATATATGCACACATCTCTATTGCGAGTGAGAGTCTGAGGAAAGAAAAAGAGAAAGTGATAAATACAAATAAAAACTAAAGAGACCATTTTTTCCTAATCAAAATCTGTGTTCTTAGTTCTTGGAGAAGAACTAATAACCCATATATGTGAGATAGCTTAAATTTCCTCTGTGTGGCCCAACACACTATTTTATCATTGTTTATGCACAAGATACATTGCCATTCTCAGTTTTTTTTTTTTTTCAGATGGACACAATACTTATTTTCATGTGGTGCTGAGGCTTGAACCAAGTGCCTCACACATGCTAGACAAGTGCTCTACCACTGAGCCACAACCCCAGCCCTTGGCTTCCTACTGTTGATAATTAATCTGATCCCTTATGAATAAATTCGAAACTCTTACGATTCAACAATGGTGCAGAGCCTTGGCATGAATGACCCTGCAAGGTGGCAGTTTTGGAGGAAGACCCATTGAGGACTTTCAGTTAGTGCCTGAACAGTGAGGTCTTCTGCTTTGGTTGCCCGGCCACCACCCAAGGAAATCATGGTTAGGTGTTCTGTCGTTCCTTTTAACTCTTGTGCAAATCTCAGGAGAATAGTGGTGAGGTCGATTTCTGTGTAATAATGAGAGGTACATAAAACCATAAGCTCACATCATTCTCTCTTAGAAAAACACAATCAAGGATCACAAGTTCAAAGCTAGTTCCAGCAACTCAGCGAGACCCTGTCTCTAAATTTAAAAAAAGAAAAAATCTTTCTAAAAGTATAAAAGAACAAAGAATAAAACTTCCTGGACACTTGTCCAAGGAAAAAAATCTATTAGTGCTAATTTTCTGTGCAGAAAATAGCTTCCAAACACATAGTACTGATCCAAATTTAAATGTTTTAATTATATACATTCAATTATATATATGGTTTAGTGGGTAGGCCCCCTAGGTTCAATCCCCAGCACAACAAAACAAAACAAAAATAAAAAACAAAAACACACAATCCAGAATTTATTGAGTGGTGGTGAGAGAAGGTGTATCTAATAGTGGAAAGACTATAGGTTTTGGAATTAGAGCCCAAAGTTCAAATTTTGTCTCTGCCACTTTCTAATGTGACTTAGGCTTTCTAACGTATGGGTGTAATAATATTTAACTAAAGCAGCATTATCTGATTACCTACTCCCTTTACTTGTCCCTTCTCCTCTGTTACTGTACTTCAGTGGCTTGAGATGACTGTGTTCAAATATTATGTTTTAGCTAATCTTCCAGCTAGGTATGGGGCATTTAGGTTTTTGTGAAAAGGTTTTGACAGAAATAGAACCATTGAGTAAAACTTCAGGAATCTCCTTAAAGGGAGGAGGTGTGACCCTCTTCCTGTGTCCCAGGCTGTTGTTTAGTACATGAAGTGATGGCTGAAGCTCTAGCCACCAACTTGGGCTAAGTCTTCAAGAAATGGACGGCAACAGGTCTGTCTGAGAGTGTGAGGTATATGGCACTTTATGTGGAAATATTCCAGGGTAGAAAGCCTCCAGGGGGAGATGCCCCGGAGTTTGCCTAAGAAAATCAAGGTTGGAAAATGTCAAATTCTAAAGACACATTTCACTGGGAGACTTCGAAGATGAGAAGGTGAAGTATTTTGCTTAGAAGAAAATACTTAGGATTTGTGCAGTTTTGAGTAACACAGGGCCAATTTTCTGCTAGTTTATTTCTGCACAAGTCAATGTTAATTAAAACAGTTAAATTTGAGGGTAATCCCAACTTTTGGATCAGTACTGTTTGGAAGGTATTTTCTGCACAGAAAATTAGCACTAATAGATTTTTTTTTCATGCTTGTGTGTCCAGGAAGTTTTATTTTTCTTTGTTCTTTTATACTTTTAGAAAGATTCTTTTTTTTTTTTTTTTTTTTGGATTGAACCAGGAATTGAACTCAGGGGGCACTTGGCCACTGAGTTACATCCCCAGTCTTATTTTGTATTTTATTTAGAGATAGGGTTTCACTGAGTTGCTTAATGCCTTGCTTTTGCTGAGACTGTCTTTGAACTCCTGATCCTCCTGCCTCAGCCTCTCAAGCTCCTGGAATTACAGGTGTGCACTTGTAAAGATTCATTCTTGATACAGTTTAAACCAATCCATTTTCCAAAACATTTAAATAAGAGGAAACTATTTTAAGCAGAGCATAACCTGACACAGAACCTACTCCTTCACATTTGATGACTGATAATGTAATGCATCCCCACCTTCACTATTCACCAACAGCTTACCGTGGGAGTGAATAAAGACCAGTGGAGTTTTGGCAGTGGATTCTTCGTATGATTCTTTCAAATTAATTCCCGTACTGGGAAGAAATTCACTTCCCAGTTTTTCAGTTATAAACGTTCTTACTGAAGTCTTTAAATGTTCTGGTCTAAGAATTTTTATCTGAAAGAGAAGACATGGAAGAGAAGGTAAATTTAAAAATCACCCAGGGGAATAGTTCCCATGGTCAAATGAAATAAAAATAAGAAATATTCATGGTTTGGCTTTTCATTCAGAGCTTTCTGGTGTCCCTCATGTTGGGACAGCTTAATGAGAAAGGGTCTATGCATGATGGAAAAACTATCACCATGCTCCTGACCCTCATGTGGCCTGATTCCAGGGCCACTTTGTGCCTCTATCTTTTCTACACTCAGAGGAAGATCTTGTTTTGGATATAAAGGTCCAAGTTGTTCTCCCTGATTCTCCAAAAAGAGAAAGACTTTCCTGACTTTCTTCCTACTGTGCTGTCCACATTTAGAGCAAGAAGACTCTATGGTGTTGGGGAATGAAGATCCAGGATTATGCAACTGGAAGAGTAATTCTGCCATTAATAAAACGAAAACAAGTAGCACAATCTTGGTAAGTTTAAGCAAACAGAATAGTTCTGAAAAGAACTCTAGGTGGACAAAAAGATTTTGGAAATAGCATCTTTGTAGTAAACAGAGGCTCACAGCTTATTGAAATTCATTGAAAATTTCAAAACTGCTTGATATACAAACCATTTTTGGGCTATTTGTTTACAGAATGACCATAAACTATGTTCTGAGCATGTTCAGATCTCTATCAGGTAAAGCAAAGCTGAAACTGTATGTGTCTGTGGGTCTGTGTGGATGTACTGGGTTGACCCACAGGAAGATGCCATTTTTATAAGAAAAAATTGTCTGATATTGGCAATTTCATTTTTAACATAGTTAAATAACTATGTAGTTTAATAACTATGTAGAATTCTCTTTTCTGTGACCTTTTGGAAAAACTAATCTTAAATTTTAATTTTAAATAAATGCAACATACAATTTTAAAAATAAAAATCAGCAGCACATAAACAATTGGGGCTCTAATAGCAAAATGAGACAGATTTATTTAGACTCAGCCCCACTAAATCCAATTAATGAGATTCAGTTGAGTGACACAAATGATTTAGTGTGGTCCTATGACAACACCACTATAGAGAATTCAGGCTTCCAAATGTGAGCATGAACTTTTGTCACTGCCATGCTACAGGCTCCTATTGAGTCATCAAGCATTCATTAAATTTCTCCACTGTTGTAATTTCTTTTTTGGGGGGTACCAGGGATTGAACTCAGGGGCACTCCATCACTGAGCCACATCCCCATCCCTAATTTGTATTTTATTTAGAGACAGGGTCTCACTGGACCTCCAGGTCCTGGCTGAAGTCCCCAGACAGAGGCGCTGTGCCCTTAGATGGTGGTGGTGGCAAACCTGTTGGCCCCTGGCTCCCCAAGCCCTGGCTGGCATCTCAAGATGGATGCAGCCACATATAACCAAACCTGGAGTCTCCCTGGCAGTAGATCTGAGTGGTGGTGGCAGCAGTAGTGGTGAGGGTTAGTGGCAGCAGGCTCTGGGTCAGCAGTAGCTGTAATGGGACAGTGGCAGAGACAGTGGCAATGGTGGCTGTAGCTGTAGGGGGCAGCGTCACCCAGAGAGAAGACCTCCAGGTGACTTCTGGACGGCAGCAGTGGTGTCTGCAATAGCGGCTTCAGTGGTAGTGGTAGCTGTGCCCAAAGAAAAGACCTCCAGCTGGAGGCAGCAGAATCTGCCACAGAGGCTGTTGCTTGTATTCTTGATTGTTGCCATTCTGACTGGAGTGACATGGAATCTCAGTGTAGTTTTAATTGCATTTCTCTAATTGCCAGAGACGTTGAACATTTTTTCATGTTTGTTGATCAATCACATTTTTTCTGTGAAGGGCCCGTTCAGTTCCTTTGCGCATGTATTGATTGGGTTAGTTGTGTGCGTGTGTGTGTGTGTGTGTGTGTGTGAGCTTTAAGTTTTGCATTCTTTATATATCTGTGGAATGATGCTCTGTCTGAGGTGCTGGTGGCAAAAATTTTCTTTCTTTCTGTAGGCTCCCTGTTCATGTTCTTGTTTCCTTTGACTAACAACAAGAAATTTTCGTTAATATAGCAATTGCTATATTAATTAATTGTTATATTAATTACTATAACAAATAAATTAATTTGCTAATTAATATAGCAATTCTCTCATTGTCATCTTTCCCTGCTATTTTCTGTCCAGTAGGCTGTAGTAGTGCAGAGAGGTGAAATAAGACGTGGTCCTTGCCCTCATCGACCCCTGACACATTGTCCTTTTCTGGGTCACTTCTTCTTCTATATATTTTAATTTAATCTCTGATGGGGCAGTCTTGATTTCTGATTCTCACAGGTCAGGCCCAGTTTCCTAATATGTATGATCAACATTTTCTCAATTCATATTTTCTGACTTTTGATTTGGAAAACAGAACCACCATACTCATAAAGTTTCTAGTTCATAAAATAAAATCACCAGGAGCTTATTGGGGAAAGACAATGTAGCATAGACTTTCAAATCTAATTAATTTTGTCAGAAAATATATATTTGCCAAATAAAATCAAAACAATACAAAAAAGGTATAAAAAAGTGAAGGCCCCTAGATAACCACTATTTTTTCTTGTGATTCCTTACAGACATTTTCTACATATTCTAGCATCTTCCTATCTATTCTTTTTTCTATAAATAGAGTTGTCTTACATGGATTTTTCAGTTTTTCATTTGTCAATTAATATAACATAAATATATTTTAATGTCATCATAATTGCCAATAACCTACAATGTAGAGGTATTAATCTGCTTACAGTGGCCAGGTAGATCACATAAATCAGAGAAGTGGGTTGGGTATTTCTCCTCCATGAGAAAAATAAAAATGCAGACATGATGCTAAGGGGCAACTAACATTAAACTTCAGTGCCAGGAAGTAACAGGCAGAAGTGAGGACTGTGGGTACAGACTTCTCAGCTCTAGCTATCTGTGCCATTGAGGTCCCTGGGCTCAGTAGTGCTTCATCTTCTAATTTCTCAATAAAGCCAGAAATCTTGATTTTTATGTGGAATCTCAATTTGCAAATTCTGGCCTCAAAATAAAAATTCAAACAAACAAAACCAAAAAGCAAATGTGTGTACTAATGTTCATAGCAGTATTATTGACAATGGTCAAAAAGTGGAAACAATCCAAGTGTCCATGGATGGATTCATGGGTAAACAAATGTGATACATACACACAACAGAATATTAGTCTTAAAACAGAAGGAAATTTTGACATATGCTGCAATATGGATGAACCTTGGAAATATTATGCTAACTAAAATAAACCATTCACAAAAAGAACAATATCGAATCACTGGAGACAAAAAGTAGAATGGAGTTGTCAACAACTTTCAGATGGAGGAAATGGGGCACGATTGTTTAACAGGTACAGGATGTCTTTTTAGGAGGAAGATAAAGTTCTGGAAATGGACAGAGATGATGGCTAACATTTTGAATATACTTAATGCCACTGAATGGCATACTTAAAAAGGATTAAAAGAAATTATAAGGAGTAAAAGAAACTATGTATATATTATCACAACAAAAAAAGCAGAAAACAATTTACTTTGGGATATAAGTGTACATATAGTAGAGTGGAGGAAGTGGACCAGGGGAGTGAAAGGGGAGGCAGTGGGGAATGAGACTGACCAAATCATACTGTGTGTGTGTGTGTGTATGGACGTCACAATGAATCCCATTATTATGTGTGATTAAAATGCACAAATAAAAAATTAATAAAAGATATGTATACACAGAATTTAAAAATAGTGTATGAAATTTATTTTAGATATTTTTACTTAAAAACTTGGAAGTTGCTGTTGTCTGAAGGTTGGTGTGCCCTCAAAAGTTATGTGTTGGAACCTAATCCCCAATGCAATAGTATTAAGGCAGTGGTGAAGAGAGAGGGGACTTAGGAAGTGACAAGAAGAGAGAGGGGACTTAGGAAGTGACAAGACCATGAGAACTCTGCCGCTTTGAATGGAATTGGCACCCTTAGGATGAGGCTGGAGGGAGCCTGTTTGTCCCTTCTACTATGGGAGGACAAGCAAGAACAAGCCATCTGTGAGTCAGCAGCCCTCACCAGACATTGACTCTTCATGAGTCTTGATCTTGGACTTCTCAGACTACAGAACTTCGAGCAATAAAATTCTGTTGTTCAGAAATTACCTATTCCAAGGAATTTCGTTACAGCAGCCCAAATTGGATGAAGGTGGAAATTCTGTACAGAAGATCTTAATAGGTTCAAATCCATTTGCTTCATGATAAAACAAATTTTGTGATAAAATTCTCTTGAAAAATTGAAAAAAAAAAACCCCAAAAAACAAAAGAAAAAGACAAAACTGTAGGCCCCCCCCAAAAAGTCTATAAGCCAGATGCAGCCTTATTTTTCTTTCAATTTCTTTTTTTTTCTTTCAATTTCTTATCTACAGTAAATGTTAGTGTTGCAAAAGTAGAATTTAAAGCAGAAGTCAAAAGGAGGATTACTGGTTGTCCAGGCTGGCATTTACATAGAGTTGAGGTCAAGAGAGGAATGAAATGAGGAATTTGCCCCTCACTAAAGCGTAAAGGGTAAATGTGAAAATAAAAAGATTTTTTTGAGGTTGTCAGAATGAATTTAGGATGGTCTACTTTGGAAAGTATAACATGACTGCTAAGAGTACAGATATTAGAGTCAAACTGTCTGAAATTCAATCCTGTCTCTATTAGGCAATTTCTGAGCCTTGGTTTTGTACACCTGTAAAATAGGGAAATAATCTTGCCTACCCTCTAGGACTGTTACCAGGTTTAAATAACATAATGTATGTAAAATGCTTAACACACATTAAACTTTCTATACCTTAGGTCTTATAAATGACACTGATTCACATACCTAACCTACCAACCCTCTACCCCTCAACCAGATTCTGAAGCAATTGAGTAGTAAAAGAGTCAGGCAGAGTACCACCTTTATTAATAATAAAGGTCATGTTGGTTGGGTGGTTTAGGTGTGAGGCAACAATGTACTTCCTGCTACTGAACCCCACAACTAGACAGACTTATCTGTCACAGCAAGGCTGGACAGTCACCTCTAAGGGCAGGGTCTAAATCCTATAATTTATGGCATAGAAAGCATGGCAGAACATATGCTTTTGGCATTTAGGACAGACCTCAAAAGGGATAGGGAAGAAAGGGCTGAGCCATGTATTCTGAGTCCATCTCTCAAATTTGACAGTCTTGTAAGACCCCGCTCTTCTCTAGGAAGAACAAATAAGTGGGCAGAGATGCAGGAATGTGTCTCTGATTGGCTCCCTCTACATGAAAGACATTCAGGGTGGAGCGCAGTGGAGGTGCTTCCCTCTAACATAAACCTTCACCAAATGCTAGCCTTCAGAAATCAATATTTTTGCTTATAAAATGTCAATTTTAAAGGGTTTAAGTTACTAAAAAGTGCTCAAAACATCTGGAATATTAATATTTTCCTATAGCACATCTTACCAAAATAAGTCTTTGAAATGGAGTGAGTTTCTCCCAGGGAAAAGTTGTAGGAGTACACATTTCCTCATTTTCACTCAAAAGTTCACCTAGATGTCATTGAGAAAAAGAAACTGAGACTGACAATTAAATACTTTGTATCACTAAAAGATGGCACAATACAAAATTTTGTCATGAAATTATGAAGTTTAAAAAAAGACATGGAAGACTTAAAGTGAGCTTTATTTCCGTAGAATTTGAGGCATCACTAACTATCCTTCATACTTCAAAAGAGGTGGACATGGGGCTGGGGTTGTGGCTCAGTGGTAGAGCGCTTGCCTAGCATGTGTGAGGCACTGAGTTCGATCCTCAGCACCACATAAATATTAAAAAAAAAAAAAGTATTGTGTCCATCTACAACTAAAAAATATTTAAAAAAAAAGAGGTGGACATTAAGATGGACTTAAATTCCAACTTAGTTCAGCTGAAGCGGTTGATGAACACCTCTGTAACAAAATATGTTGGACAGCTCAGAAAAATTGAGAAAGCAAAGGGCAAAGGGTATATCGCCGCCCCCCTCTTTTTCTCCCTTTCTTTCTTTAGAATTGGGGACTGAAGCCAGGGGTACTCTACTACTTATTTTCATCCCTGGGCCTTTTACTGTTTTATTATGAGACAAGGTCTCAATAAATTGCACAGACTGGCCTCAAATCTCATGATCCACCTGCCTCAGATTCCGGAGTTTCTGGGATTAAGGGCATGAACCACTAAACCTGGCATAGCCAACACTTCATAACCTGTTCCTGCAAATGTGAATTCTTTCAACATATATAAACCAATCAATTGCATCAGAAATTAGAATTCTGCAAAATATTATCAAATTTTTCAAAAATTACATATTATTCCTGTTTCGGAGTCCAGCTGCCTCAGTCTCTTGCAAGTTGAAAGCATTCTGGTCTTTGTTACCAACAGTCTGAGATACAGTTATCATTTCCTCCTACCTTTTATTTCTATGGTATTTTCCCAAAGTCTAACTTTAAATACGGCTTTCATTATCAAAATAGCTTTTTTGACTAAAGCTAATATTGGTTTATTGATCATAAAAAAAATCCATGGTATGTGAAAAGTTAGTTATAAATGGATACATTTGGTTTTTTTTTTTTTGCAAAATCAAAATATCTTCACTTTACAAAAAGGTTCAATGAAGAGATAATTTAAATAAAAATGATTTTTAAATCTTAAATTATAATAAATTAGGGGTCCCCCGTTGATTAGTGACAAATCCAACAAAATAAAGCAACAATGACCCAGAGAGAAAACTAGGGGAGATTTGAAGTCAGAACTGGAGATCAAAAAGCATAAAAAATGTGATCAACTTAACAAACATTTGAACATTTGTATAATACGTATACTATGAACAAATCTGATAGAGAATGAAAAGGTATAGAAAAATATTTAAAGACACAAAAAGCTAGTTATTAATAACATTAATAGAATTCATACAAATTCCACAGAAAAATGGGTGTAGGCAAATCCAAATTGCCAACAAACATCTTAAAGATACTTAAGCTTGCTAATAATGGGAAATTACAACTTGAGTATTTCAAGTTTTTCAGATGGGCACAATTTAAAAAAAGACCACTACATCTACTGGATAAAGGATATTCATATTGCTGGTGAAAATATAAACTGAACATGGACTTTTAAAGAAATCAAACTAGAAGCAACTATTAATAAAAAATAATTTACTTTTGACTAACATTTCTTCCACTTTTGGAATTCTATCTCCTATAGAGATAAGAGCAGAGGAAACTTGTAAGAATGTTTATGTCATTGCACAAGTAATTGTACATTTTAGCAAAAAGCTGAAAGAAAAATGGAGAAAAATGTTGAAGGAAACAAATTAGATTGTATTTTGAGTGTGGGTGTAACAGGTGGAAGTGGCAGGGAAAAACAGGAAGGCAAGTTCAAAGTGGAAGAAGAAAACAGAAAAGATGTGATTAAAAATAGCAAGACATTTAAATTGAAAATGAGATCCACTTCCATGTAGATTTTAGAACAACATATCTGTTATATAAAATAAGGTATGTATGTAGGCTTGATCAGATTCAAGGTTCAAAACTAGTGTACTGTATTAAAACTAGCATCACTCCAACTTCTTATCAGTTTCTCATAGATCCCATTTGAAAAAAATACAGCATCCATTTGTGTTTAAAACTCTAGAAAACTAGGGATAGTAGGAACATACCTCAACATTGCAAAAGCTACATATGCTAAACCCAAGGCCAACATCATTCTAAATGGAGAAAAACTGAAAGAATTCCCTCTAAAAACTGAAACAAGACAGGAATGACCTCTTTCACGACTTCTGTTCAACATAGTTCTTGAAACTCTAGCCAGAGCAATTAGAGAGAAGAAAGAAATTAAAGGGGTATGGATAGGAAAAGAAGAGCTCAAACTCTCTCTGTTTGCCAATGACGTGATTCCATATTTAGAAGGCCCAAAAAGCTCCACCAGAAAACTTCTAGAACTCATAAATGAATTCAGCAAAGTAGCAGGATACAAAATTAACACCTTAAAATCAATTGCATTTGTATATACCAGTGATGAATCAGATGAAAGAGAAATTAGAAAAACTATCCCATTCACAATAGCCTCAAACAAACAAACAAACAATAGAAACTTGGAAATCACTATAACAAAAGAGGTGAAAGACCTCTACAATGAAAAATATGGAACACTAAAGGAAGAAATTGATGAAGGCCTTAGAAGATGGAAAGATCTCCCATGTTCTTGGATAGGCAGAATTAATATTGTCAAAATGGCTATACTACCAAAAGTGCTATACAGATTTAATCCAATTCCTATTAAAATTCCAATGACATTCTTCATAGAAATAGAAAAAACAAAAAAGGAGTCATGAAATTCATTTGGAAAAATTTGACCTTGATTGGTCAAAGCAATCCTTAGTGAGAGGAGCAAAGCAGGGAGCATCACAATACCAGACTTTATTCTATAGACCTATAGTAACAAAAACAGTATGGTGTTGGCACCAAAACAGGCATTAAGACCAATGGAATAGAAGACACAGAGACAAACCCACATAATATAGTAATCTCATACTAGACAAAGGCACCATGAACATACATTAGAGAAAAGATAGCCTCTTCAACAAATGGTGCTGGGACAACTGTAAATCCATATGTAATATGATGGAATTTGACCCCTATCTCTCACCCTTTACAAAACTCAACTCTAAGTAGATCTAAGACCAGAAATCCTGCACCTACTAGAAGAAAATGTAGGCTCAAATCTCCAACACACTGACTTAGGAATCAACTTCCAGGGGCTGGGGATATAGCTCAGTTGGTAGAGTGCTTGCCTAACATGTCCAAGGCCCTGGGTTCAATCCCCAGAACCACCACCAAAACATAAAAAAATAAAAAGAAATCAACTTCCTCAACATTATTTCTACAGTGCAGGAAGAAAAATTAAAAAACCAATAAATGGGATGGTATTGAACTAAAAAGCTTCCTCACAGCAAAGGAAACAATCAAGAGTGTGAAGAGCTAGCCTACTGAATGGGAAAAAAAATCTTTGCCACTTGCACCTCAGATAAGTCATTAATTTCCAGAATATATAAAGAACTCAAGAAGCTTAACACCAAACCCCCCAAATAACCGAATCAATAAACATGAATAGGAACCAAACAGACACTTCTTAAAAGAAGAAATATGAACTATCAACAAATATATAAAAAAGTTAAACATCTCTAGCAATTAGAGACATGCAAATTAAAGCTATACTGAAATTTCACCTCACTCCAACCAGAATGTACCAAGAATACAGGTAACAATATAATTGTATCAAGAATACGAGTAACAATAAATGTTGATAAGGATGTGGGGAAAAGGGTACACTCATACATTGTTGGTGGGACTACAAATTAGTGCAACCACTCTGGAAAGCAGTATGGAGATTCCTCAAAAAACTAGGAATGGAGCCACCATTTGATCCGGTTATCCCACTCTTTAGTATATATCCAAAGGAGTTAAAATCATCATACCAGAGTGATATGGCCACATCAATGTTTATATTAGCTCAATTCACAATACCTAAGCTATGAAACCAACCTAGGGGCCCTTCAACAAATGAATGGATAAAGAAATTGTGGTATATATACACAATGAAATATTACTCAGCCATGAAAAGATGACTTTATGACATTTGCTGGTAAGTGGAAGGATCCGGACACAATCATGTCAAGTGAAATAAGTGCCAATCCCCCAATCCACAGGCTGAATGTTCTCTCTGAAATGTGGACACTAACCCACAACAAGTAGAGGGAGGGGAAGAATAGAAGTTCATTGGATTAGACAAAGAAGAATGAAGGGAAGGGAGAGAGGATGCAAATAGGAAAAAC
This sequence comes from Glaucomys volans, assembly GCA_020662805.1. Lineage (NCBI taxonomy): Eukaryota > Metazoa > Chordata > Mammalia > Rodentia > Sciuridae > Glaucomys > Glaucomys volans. Next base: position 334,174 of record JAJEJO010002651.1, read on the forward strand.
AGTGGAATGAATCTGACCTAACTTTTCTCTGTACATGTACAAATATAGCACAGTGAATCTCAACATCATGTACATCAACAAGACTAGGATCCTAATTAGAATAAGATATATTCCATGCTTGCATAATTATATCAAAATGGGTTCTACCTTCATGTAAAGGAACCAATAAAAACACTAAAACCAGATCATTTTACAGGATCACTCTGAGGATTACATTGAATAAAACTTGCGCCTAGAACATAGTTATGTTCCTCCTTTCAATTTTTTTCATAATATAAGATATGGAACTACACTTATAAGTTGAAAATCTATACACACATGCACACAAACACTAAAACACTCAATGCTTTCTTACTTTCTTTTGATGATCTCCTACTTTCCTCTGATGAAGAATTTTCTGAATAGAATGGTGTGCTAATTAGAGAATATACAGTCTTACTGTTCTTAAAAGCATCCCATTGTGGTATATTTGATAAAAGAGATTCACACAGGAGTAAAAATGGTTCCAGCTGGTTGCTGACATATTGGCATTGCTTCCACCTTGAATCTGGCAGCCACTGAAGATGCTGATTTTTACATATTTCAAATATGCCTAATAGAAAAGGAAAAATGATCACATTAGAAGAGATAAATCCTTTGCCTTTTAGTTAATCATGACAAAAATAGATGATTAACAAATATTTGTTGTTGAAGAAACATTTGATACCAAACTTAACTATATAAAAGTTAATTATTTTCATTGTAAAAATCTAACATAAAATTGATCATCTTAAGTACTTTAAGTATATAGTTTAGTCACAATGTTGTGAAACAGATCTCCAGAACCTTTTCTGCAGTTTGAAACTCTACACCCATTACACAACAACTCCTCTTTCCCACTCCTCCACGGTCCTGGTAACCATCATTCTACTTCGTGTTCCTATGAATTTGAATTCCTTGGAGAGCTCATATAAGTGGAATCATATGGTATTTATCTTTTCACAACTCACTCATTTCACTTGGCATAATGTCTTTGTGTTCATCACTGACCAAATTTGACCAGAAGGACTTAAAAAGGTTTATTTTGTTTAACAGTTTTGGAGATACAGTCCATGGTGGCCTGACTTCATTATTCAGGGTCCAAGGTGAGGCAGAACATGGCAGAAGGTGTGGTGGAGTGCTGCTGTGTTCATGGTGGCCAGGAAGCAGAAAGAGAGGTGAAGGAGCCACAGGGAAGATGATCCTTTCCAAGGCACATCTCCAGTGACCCACCTCCTCCAGCCATGCCCCACCTGCCTGAAGTTACCAATCAGTTAGTCCATTCAAATTAGGGTGGAACAATTAGGTCACAGCTCTCATAACCTAATCATTTCATCTCTGAATATTCCTGCATCAACATAGGTGGGGATGCCTCAGATCCAAACCATAATACTCCTCAAGGTTAATCCATGTTGTAGCGTGGGGCGGATTTCCTTCCTTTCAGAGACTGAAGAGCATTCCATTGTGTATTTATACTACATTTTTCTTATCCATCCATCCATCCATTCATCCATCCATCCATTCATCCATCCATCAGTGGATGTTTGGGTGCTTTCACCTGTTGGCTATTGTAAATAGAGCCTCTATGAACATGGGTGTGCAAGTAATCCTAGACTCTGCATTTAAGTTTTTGGATATATACCTGGAGTGGAATTCCTAGATCACACAGTAGTTCTACTTTTAATAGTGTGATGAAACTCCATGCTGTTTTCCTTCTTTTTGGGACCAGGGATTGAACCCAGGGGCACTCAATCACTGAGTCACATCCCCAGCCATTTTTCCTTTGGGACACGGTCTTGCTAAGTTGCTTAGGGCCTTGCTAAGTTGTTCAGACTGGCTTTGAATTTGTGATCCTCCTGCCTCAGCCTTCCAAGCTGCTGGGATTACAGGTGTGTGCCACCACCACCTATGGCTCCATACTGTTTTCAATAATGGTTGCCCATTTTACAATCCCACCAGGGTGGACAAGAGTTCCAACTTCTCTACATCTTCATTGACAATTGTTATTTTCTGTGTGTGTGTGCGTGTGTCTGTGTGTTTTGTGTTTTGTAGTTGTTATCCTAATGGGTATGAGGTTATATCCTACTGTGGTTTTGAATTGCATATCTCTGATGATTAGTGATGTTGGGAGACTTTTGGTACACTTATATGCGTATCATCTTTAAATAAATGTCTTTTTAAGTACTTTGACCATTTTCAATCATATTTTTTGATGTTTTTGTTGTTGAATTGTATGCAGGAGCTCTTTAATATTCTTTATATTAACTCCTTACTAGAGGGTGATTTGCAAATATTTTCTTCCATTCTGTAGATATCTTTTCACTGTTTTTCTCTCTGCACAAAGGTTTTAAAGTTTTATGTAGCCCATTTGCCTGCAAATTGCATAATTTAAGTATTCTTTGTGGCTGATTAAGATTCACTGTGTGTGTGTGTATATGTATGTATCACATTTTTCTTATCCATTCAACAATTGATTGATACCTAGGGTGCTTTCATAGTTTGACTATTGTAAATTGTGCTGTTATAAATATGGGCATATATGTATCACTATAATATAATGACTAATTCTTTAGTCTTTAGGAGTGGAATAGCTGGGTAATATACAGGCTCCATTCCTAGTCTTTTGAGGAAAATTCATACTGATTTCTATAGTGGTTGAACTAATTTACAATTCCACCAATAGTATAAAAATGTTCCATTTTCTCCACTTTCCCTTCAACATTATTTGTTTCTATTTTTTTTTTTTTTTTTTTTTGTGGTGCCGGGGATTGAATGCAGGGCCTCGTGCTTATGAGGGAAGCACTCTACCAATCGAGCTTCAACATTATTATTGTTTGTATTTTTGATGACTGCAGTTCTAATTGGAGTGAGATGAAATCTGTGTAGTTTTGATTTGCATTCCCCTAATTGCTAATGACGCTGAACATTTTAAATATTTTTGTTGGCCATTTGTATTTCCTTTTTTGAAAAGTGTCTGTTTAAGTTAATTTGTCCATTTATTAATTGAAGCTTCTTTGGTGTTAAGTTTTTTGGTTTTTTAAAATATATTCTGGGTATTAATCCTCTGTCAGAAGAGTAGCTAGCAAAGATTTTCTCCCATTCTATAGGTTGTCTCTTCACATTCCTAATTGTTTCCTTCATTGTGTAGAAGCTCTTTAATTAGATGCCATCCCATTTATTAAATCTCGGTATTATTTCCTGAGCTTCAGGAGTTCTTTTAAGAAAGTAATTGCCTGCACCTAAATGTTGGAGTGCTGACTCTACATTGTTCTCTAGGAATTGCATAGTTTCTGGTCTAATTCCTAGGACATTGATTCATTTTGAATAGACTTTTGTGCAGAGCAAGAGATAAAGACCTAGTCTCATTCTTATACATATGGATAACCAGTCTTCCCAGAACCATTTGTTTAAAAGACTTTCTTTCCTCCAACGTATGTTTTGGGTACTTTTGTCAAGAATAGATGACCATTTCTTTGTGGGTCTGTCTCTGTGTCTTCTATTCTGTACCATTTGTTTATGTGTCAGTTTTTATGCCACTACCATGCAGTTTTTGTTACTATAGGTCTATATTGTAATTTGAAGTCATGTATAATGATACCTCCAGCATTGCTTTTTGGTTTAGAATTGCTTTGGCTATTTGGAGTCTTAAATTCTTTCAAATGAATTTTAGGATTATTTTTCCTAGTTTTGTGAAGAATGTCATTGGTGTTTGATGGGGATTACACTGAATCTATATATTGCTTTTGCTAGTATGGTCATTTTTAACAATATAAATTCTGCCTATCCATGAACATGGGAAGTCTTTCCATCTTCTTGTGTCTTCTTCAATTTCTTCCTTTAATATTCTATAGTTTTCATTATAGAGAACTTTCTCTTTCCTAGCTATTTTATTTTCTTGTGGCATTGTGAATGGGATTATTTTTCCGATTCTTTCTCAGCAGATTCATTACTGGCATATAGGGACACTACTAAGTTTTGTGTGTTGATTTTGTAGTCTGTTGCTTTGCTGAATTTGTTTATTCTGGAAGTCTTCTGGATGGGATCTTTTGGAGCTTCTAAGTATAGAATTATATCACCTGCAAACAGTAATAATTTGACTTCTTCCTTTCCTACTTTTATCCCTTCATTCTCTTGCCTAATTGTTCTGGCTAGAACTTTTAGTATTATATTGAATAGGAGTGGTAAGAGTGGTCAACCTTGTCTTGTTCTGTATTTTAAAGGGAATGTTTTCAATTTTTACCCATTCACTGTGATGTTTTCTTTGGATTTGTCATATAATGTCATCTATCCCTAGTTCTTCAGTGTTCTTAAAGAAAATGGGTATTGAATTTGTTGAAGGTTTTCTCTGTATCTGTTAAGATGACTGTGTGATTTTTGTCCTTCATTCTATTTATGTGATGAATTACATTTATTGATTTATGTATGTTAGACCATTCTTGCATTCCTGGGATAAAACCACCTTGGTCATGATGTAAAACCTTCTTAATATGATATGATTTGCCAGTATTTTATTAAGAATTTTTGCACCTATGTTCATTAGGAATATTGGTCTGTAGTTTTCTTTCCTTGATATGTCCTTGTCTTTTTTTTATACGAGCATGATATTGTTTTCATGGAGTGAATTTGGAAGTATTCCAATCCTTTGTACTTCATGAAATAATTTGAGAATCATTGTCATTAGTTTTTCTTTAAAGGTCTGGTAGAATTCAGTTGAGAATCCACCCAGTCCTGGGATTTTCTTTGTTGGCATTTTCTTTTTCCTGAGTCTACCTCACTGCTAGTTATTGGTCTGTTTGAGTTTTCTTTTTCCTGTTGATTCAGTTTTAGCAGGTCATATGTTTCTAGAAATGCTTTTAGGCTTTCTAATTTATTGGAGTATAAGTAAGTTATCAAAATAGTCCCTAATGATCTTCCAGATTTCTGTGATATCTGTGGTGGTTTTTCCTTTTTCATTTTAATTTTATTAATTTGAATCTTCTCTCTTTTTATTTTGGTTATGTTGACTAAGGGCTTATCAATCTTGTTCATCTTTTCAAAGAACCAACTCTTGGTTTCTCTGATCTTTTGCATTTTTTTTTAATTCTCAATTTCCATTCTTTCACTTTCAGTCTGTGGCTGTTTTTGACTTCATAGTGGACCTTTTGCAAACGCCATACAGTTGGGTCTTGTTTTTTAATCTATTCTGCCTGTCTATATCTTCCTTTTTTTCATAGCAAAGTTGATTTATTATTGAACTTCATGGAGAAATGTAACAGTGACACTACTCCACAACAAAAGCATTTGACCATTCCAGGAGGAAACATGTTATTAGCAATGTTTTTATATGACATTGTTATTAGTAACAAACTACATTAGATTCTAGAGTAGTTTACTTTAATGTTCTCAAAGATTTCTCTAAAACATATATTTCAATTAAAGTTGAGTTAATATAAATGCACAGATTTACAAAACATGATTTGCACTTTAAAAATTAACGATTACTTATTAGACAACCACCATTTTGGAAGTGATTTCAACAGTCAATGAAATGTTTCATAAATATTTTGGAATATATCTAAAAACTTTATCTCCATTCGTCTGGTAACATACCGAGAATTGAAATGGTAAATTGTTGTAAACAATACAAATGTTTTAAAATAAATATTAAGGAAAAAAATAAGTCATCTCACAGAACTGTAAAGGACATTTATTACTAACTTCTTACAAAAAGAAAGTTAAATTACTTCATTTAAAAATTGTTACTGAAAAAAATATAGATGTGCTTGAAAAGTCTATTAAATTTCTTTCCCCACTTCAGAAAATGTTTTGAAAAGCAATAAACAGATTTTTTTTTTAAAAACTAACACATCATTGCAACTACTCCAGCAGCCATTGTGCTCCTATAAAGAGTTACAAATCAATGTTAATTGAGATAAAAGTAAAATGATTTTTAATCATTAATTCTAGCATAATCTAGAAAAAATGGAACTAAATTATCCAGTTAAGATCACTCTAATGATTAAACAAATAAATAAAAAATCCTGAACTAAAATAGATTACATGTTTAATTGTTTTCCCACATTCTGAAAATATTTTAAGTGCAATTATCTTCTGGCTTAATTTCATCTAAAATTATCCAGGGCAATAAACTATCAGAATTAGTGAATGTGCACACTGCAGTTAAAGTAAATGACTTAAATTCCACTTATGTAGATAGCTACATAAGCAAGTGCTATTTTCTATATGCAAAGTTTTAAATTCAAAATAGAATTATTTAGGGCAAAGAATTTAAAGCATTCTTTCCATTGAGGGCAGACAAGACACTTTTCAATATCTAACTTATTTTTCATATTGAAGATTAATTGTTCATTGTGACCATAAATTTTAAACATTTAAAAGTTGATAACACAATACTATAGCAGAAACACATATAGACTCAAAGCAATTAGAGTGATGCCCTCACAGCTACAATCCAAGTGAAAGTTGAGTCCATCCAGCACTAAGTCATTGAACTGCAGGGGTGAGGGGAGAGCAAGTGATACCAGAAACCCCTGTTACCAATCCCCACCCCAAGTTCCAACTCCTCAGAGGCTTTCAATTAGTTTTCTTTTTTTTTTTTTTTTACTGTTTAAAGGTAACAAAATAATATATAAAACACCTATGGAGTCATTGCATTTGCTTTCAAATCTGATTTACATATCAGTAGGTGCATATGAAACAGTTTATTTTTCAATCCCAGGACCATGGGACTGAACAGTTACTGACTTAAAATTCTAGTGTGCTCTCACTTGAGACCTCATTCATTGGGCTGTCTATGAAAAGATGTGATTCATCCTATCTTTGCTTTACTTTCAATCTCATTCAAAATCAACTTCTACCTGTATTGTTATGGTGACAAATTTGATAAGTAGATACACAATACCAAAGTATTACAATGATAAATAGTGAGGTTTCAGGATGGTCCTTCATATTCGAGATTAAATCTTATGACATCAGTGTCATTCTTCAAAAGCATTTATTTAGCCAAAGTTAGTAAAATAAAACTGTTATTTAGCACCAGCATGTCCTTTCAGACTTTGATTCAGTTTTCAGGATAATTCTATTATCAGAAGGTTGACTAAGCATTAATGATTTGTGGCTCTTCAATTTGTGAACCAAGGTCATAAATATGGTTTCCACATAGTCATTATCATTGGGGGTTTTAGCAGAGATTTCAAACAAAGGTATAGTGTGTGTGTCAGCAAATTTTTGTACCAATTCTGTGATTACCTGAATGGCACTTCTCAAATCACATTATTTCCAGTAAGAATTTTTGGAATATCATTTGCTAGCAAATGTTTGCATTCTTCTATGCAAGATGGCATGATGTGAAGAATAGCCACGTTGGTCATACCATTCACAAAGACAATAGCAATGTATGCTTATGTAGTAGTGCTGTACCATGGTCTTTCTGAATCATTCTTGTCCAGCTGGGTACCATAACTGGACATACTAGATGATTTAGGAACAGGATAGACATTGGAAGGAGTCCAGGGGATTACCAGGCACAACTCCTCCTTGAGTAAGACCAAATATGACCTTGATGTGCAATCCATAAATCTCTACCACTTGCTTTCAGAAATCCCTCTGGATAGTGGCCTTGGTGAGGTTGGGGAAATGGATAGCACAGAAGTGGTAGGTCAGGTACATTTTGCTTACATTGGAATCCCTGATCATGATGATCTAACAGAAAAGGGACAAACAAACAAGAGCAACAATTGAAGCAAACAATATACAGTATTAAAATAATTACCCAGTGCCTACTCTGACATCTACAACACTAATTATTGCAAAAACATGAATGAATGGTGGGATCGGCAATCCAACAACAAAAACAATAAATAAACATGAACTAGATTTGGTATTAAAGTAAATGTCAACTATGTCATCCACAGTGCTAATAAACTGCAGCAACATGAATGTTGGGGAAAACGTTATATAAACCAAATACCTCTAAAATATGGTAAAATGCAGTGAATTAAGAGAAAAGAAAATGTGACAGGAAGGTAGAAGAATTTTTAAAATGTTCAAAATGTGAACAGAGAAAATGCAGAAGAGATGTAGCAGGTTATAAAGGAGAAGAAAAAGCAGGGAAAACAAAGTAAAGGGTCAGAGAAAGAGATCAAGAGATTTGGCTGTTAGTGGGAGGAGAGAAGTGAGAAACAACCAAACAAAACAAAATCAATGAACTTAAAACCCTAATCCTCAAAAGACAAGGAAAAATAAGTGTTGTAAAAAATGCTAAATATGAGAAAAAAGATACAAATATGAACTAATCAGCACAGCAACAACACCAAAAAAAAAAAAAAAAAAAAAAAAAAAAAAAAAAACCC
>JAJEJO010002651.1:342642-414683 GCA_020662805.1 Glaucomys volans
CCCAAAAAACAAAAAAGAAAAGAAAAGAAAAGAAAAGAAAAGAAAAGGGGCAAAGATGCTTAGCAAAGGCAAGGACTCTTTTTGTGCTGCTCACTGAGCTGCCAGTTGAAGTGCCCTATAACTAAAGCTCTCAGCCTCCCTTCTCACCACTATAAGGTAAGATGGAATGGGAAGTACTATTAATTGGAGGCTTGTCCTGAAGTTAGGAATAAATTCAGGGATGCCAAGATGGTGGAGGCAAAATGTAAAAAAGATGCCACCAAAGGACAAGACAGGGAGACGAATCATTATGTCTCTGTTTACTATAAGTCCCATTACCACAAAAACTCTGGCCACTGAGAACTTATCACCATGACAACTCCCACTACAGGTCTGATATTTTAAAATGACAATGGGGATAAAGTGGGCAATATTATAATCAGGTATCATAAGATACACAATGGGAGCAAATGGGTAGGATCTTCAATACAGTCCATATAGGAAAAAGAACACCTCACAGTTGGACATATAAGATACTAATTTCTAGACATTGGGACCTTGAGCCTCTTTCTCCCTTGGCCTACTCCTCTCTACCTTATGGAGTGCTACTCTCACCTTCACATTCAGTACGTCTGTACTCTGCCTATTACTTCTGTGTGTCTTGCTCAATTCTTTCTTTAGGACACCAGGGACCTGGACCCTGACTGGACACCCCAACAAGAACACTGACAGATCAGATTGATGCACTACCAGGGTGAGGCTGCTGCAGAGTTCTACAAGGGGACTCTGGCAGCTATGGCTTAGGTCTAATCAGGCCTTAGAGGCTTTGTGGGTATTTGCTCTGGAGAGATTAGATCTACATGCACCACGAGGGCCAGGCAGATGCCAATCTGTGCCAGCAGTCTGGCTTTCAGGAGCCTCCTAAGAATTCTACTCACAGGGCAGGGGAGCCAACTGTCCACACATGCTGCTGCCCAGGGATATGTTCTTCTCAGGCTTAGTATATTCACACTCACCTGTTCAGTTTTTGAACACCCTGCAGTTGGTCACATGGCAGCCAGAATCAAAGGGAAAGTGAGTTGCACTCCCCTCTATTTTTCTGACTCAAATGCCCCTGAGTACAATCTCTGTGCCCGTTTCACTCATGTTCTACTAGGTACACCCTAGGCCACATAGTAGGTCCTGGCCCGGACAGTATGGCAATGGTTGCTATGATCTCCTGGGCTCCCTCAGTAGCAAGCTGCAGCATGACCTCCTCAAGATGGCGCCTGCCTCAGGTCTCTGCTTGCCAGTTGAGGAACACAGAGCACTTTTCAAATAGCAGTTTGCTGTGCAGTCTCTGGATCAGCTAAGTTCAGGTTGCTTTTCCCATCTTCAGATTTTTCTATGCCAAATTTGTCTTTCTTTGTTTTATCCCTCCCCTTGGTGGTTAACCAGCACCACACTTACTGCTGCAACTGACTTGGCTCCAAAGTACTTTTTCTTGTTTCTTCTGCAATGCATCTGACTTTATGAATCCCTGAGACTCTACTGTCTGATATTGAATTTTATTGAATTCCCTGTTTCATCCACCTTGCTGAGAAGTAGAACTCTTGCTGCTTGAAACCTAAACCACAGAGAAACCTAAAATGTAGCTTTCCTCTCATCTGCCATTTTGAATCTTTCATATAGTTTTTAGTATCTGTTCTCATATAGTTTTTAGTATCTGGGCCAGCTATTAGGGCTAAGGAGGGTATCCTGTTTTCATGAAGCTTCAACCTCAAAAGAAAAATGTGGTCATCATCGAGTATGTCTAGGATTGACAGCACTAAAGAAGTCCTCACTGGGAACATGAGACTCATGTCTGGTTCTAGTCTCTTCTCTGGTGTCAGATGAATCCAGCTTCTATTTAGAAATCAAGTGAACTACAAGATCTATCAACTGCCTAGCATCATCTCTCTGAAAGTCTATAAAAATCAACAACCTCACAGTAAGGGTCTCTTATTGTCTTTTTAATTTTTTGTTGATTTTTTATAGTGATACATTTTGATTCTCTTATTTTTTCCTTTTGTGTATATGATGTATATATATATATATACATATAAATATTTCATTGTGATTACCATTGTACAAAACACCTTAATATTATAGCATTCTAATTTAAACTGATATTAACTTAAATTCAGTTATACACAGAAACTCTTTTAGAACTCTACTTCCACATCTTACATTATTGATTACATTGATTATTTACCCACGAACATTATAGGGTATTTAAAAATGCTTTTGTCATTTCATTTATAAGCATTAAAATTCTAATAGTATAGGTTATTATGTTCCTCTATGCATTTACTTTTATTGGAGAACCTAATATTTTTGTATGATTTCATGTTGCTGACTGCTGTTCTTTTATTTCAATGGAAAGAGTTTCTTTAGCATTTTGTGTGTGTGTGGGGGGGGCAGGTGTAAAGGCAGTAAGCTATTATTTTTTTTGTTTATCTGGGAAAGTCTAAATTTCTTCATTTTTGACGGGTTGTTTTGTCAGATACAGCAATCCCAGTTGATAGGGTTTTTCCCCCCTCCTTTCAGCACTTTGAATATATCATCTTATTGCCTGTGGTCTACAAAGTTTCTGCTGAGAAAGCTGCTGGTAATCACCTAAAAGCTACCTTGTATACATAAATCACTATCCTCTTGCTACTTTGCCAATTTGTTCAAAACAGAGTTATGTTAATAACAATTACTATTATGTTAATAGACTTCATATTGATGTTTGAAGTTTACATTTTTCTTTTAAAATACTACAAAATCCCTTCAAAACTTTCTATTTTATTTTTTGTTTAAGCTACTGCTATAGTTTCTTATGTAAGCAAAGAATCATAATAAATCCATAAGTCATTAATTGATTCAATAGCCGCTTATCAAACATCCACTAGGTACCATGCTTTCACACACACACACACACACACACACCAGAAGAGAACTATCTGGTACACTTCATAGTAATTCTTTTCATGTTTGCATTCTGATTCCTAGTTTTTGTTAACGATCTCCAAATGTTCAACAAAACTTGATACAAACCAGTGTGAATATCAGATTTTCTTTACATTTCTTATTTTTTAGTACAACAGTGTGAATGCATTTAAAGCCATCTGTATGCATACTTAGAAATGATTAAGATGGTAGAGTCTGTGTATATTCGACCACAGCTAAATATATATATATATTATATATACATATATAATATATATATACATTTTAAATGTACAACACCGGAGTATTTGGAAAAATTCAATAGTTAAGTAATTTTATCTAAGCTTTTTGGACAGACACGCCTTTGTGGCTCAAATATTTCAAGGGTTTTTCGTAAGAAAGTGAAGGCAATTGGATTCAGGAGGGTTAAAGTTTAACTCCTGATGACATCTAATCAATGTGTGTTGGTGTGTGGATTCCTATTGACCACAATTAGATAGATATTCTGCTTTGCACATTAGGACTACCACAACCATACTGCTTGTCATTTATTTATTCATTAATTCAAAAATTATTGAGCACTGATTGTACCCCCTAACAAGGTAGGACATACCATGATGAATTAGACATGGTGCTTGATTTCAATCTGCTTTTACTTTAACCAATTATAGAAAGTGACCTGGAGCACCTTAGAGATCTTTTAGTATTTTGCAAAGAAAGACATTGTCAATTTTTTTTTTTTTAACTACATCCAGACGAATTACTTTTACTCACTGTTAAGTCTAGACTTGGGCAGTACACTTTTAGTATTTATCAATATGCCAGAATATAAAAATATATTCCATTCTTCTTCTGATAGGAATCCAATGTCATCCTGCGTTAGATTTCCATCAGCATTATTTTGCATGATTGCAGTGCAAAGCCGAAAGGAGAAGCAAAGTTTATGTTCATTAAATAGAGCTGAAGAAACCACCTAGGCGAAAAGAACCTGATGGTTAGACTAACCCAGTTAGAGTAAGGAAACAAGCAAAATTCACATTAAAGACCATCTCACCTTAAAAATATTTCTTGTTAACACATCTACTGCATTTTTAACATGCTTGTCTAAATGATCCTTTTCACTCTCCATGTTAGGTTCTTCTGAGCCATTCAGACTCAGAGGTGTTCTCTCCCTTTTCAAACCATGTTTTTGATCTTTGTTTTTGGAAACTACTGATAAAACAAAAACCCGATGAAACCAGCCCAGGGAGAACTCGTACATGCAGTTGATTTGTGAAAGATCGGCCACTAGAAAGTAGAGCAGGGCCCCTCGAGTAGCAATGGGGAGGTAGTTTTTACGTGTTGCTTGCATTTCACTTTCTGCTTTTTCTTTTGCTTCAATGCGTTTTGAAATTTCATTTGACATTATTTTGGATTTTCTTAAGGTATCTACAACTTCCTCATCATCTAGTACGCATCCTAAAGAGAAACAAAAAAGTGAATTTAAATAAAAACAGTAGTGACATTAAGCACTTGTTTCTTCATTCTGTACTTTTTTTTAAAGTTATATGTGACAGTAGTATGTATTTTGACATATCATACATACATGGAGTGTAACTTCTCCTTGTGGTTATACATAATATGGAATTACGCTGGTTGTGTGTTCATATATGAACATAGGAAAGTAATGTCTGATTCATTCTATATTCCTCCCATTCACAACCTCTCTTCCCCTTCCCCCACTTTCCCCGTCCAATCCAGTGAACTTCTACCTCCCCCCTCCACTTATTGTGAGTCAGCATCCACATATCAGTGAGAACATTTGGTTTTTTGACATTAGCTTATTTCACTTAGCATGATAGTCTTCAGTTCCATCCATTTACTGGTAAATGCCATAATTTCATTCTTCTTTATAGCTGAGTATATGTACCACATTTTCTTTATCCATTCATCTATTGAAGGACACCTAGGTTAGTTCCATAGCTTAGCTATTGTGAATTGAGCTGCTCTGAACATTGATGTGGCCACATCGCTATATTATGCTGATTTTAAGTACTTTGGGTATATGCCGAGGACTGGGATGGCTGGGCCAAATTGTGATTCCATTCTAAGCTGCCTGAGGAATCTCCATACTGCTTTCCAGAGTGATTGCACAAATTTTCAGTCCCACCAGTAATGTATGAGTGTGTCTTTTCCCCCACATCCTCACCAACATTTATTGTTCCTTGTATTCTTTTTTTTAAAAAATTTATTTTGATTCATTATACACAAATGGAGTACAACTGTTGTTTCTCTAGTTGTACACAAAGTAGAGTCACACCATTTGTGTAATCATACATGTACATAGGGTAGTGATGTTTGTCTCATTCTGTTATTTTTCCTTCCCCCCACCTCATCCCACCCCTATTTTTCCTCTATGTAATCCATCCTTTCTCCATTCTTGCCTCCCTTCTACCCACCTTTAAGTATCATCATCTACCTATCAGAGAGATCATTTGGCCTTTGGTTTTGTGGGATTGGCTTATTGTACTTAGTATTATATTCTCCAACTGCATCCATTTACCTGCAAATGCCATAATTTTATTCTTTATGGCTGAGTAATATTCCATTGTGTAATATACCACAGTCTCTTTATCCATTCACCTATTGAAGGGCATCTAGGTTGATTCCACAATCTAGCTATTGTGAATTGGGCTGCTATAAACATTGATGTGGCTGCATCACTGTAGTATGCTGATTTTAAGTCCTTTGGGTATAGGCCACGGAGTGGGATAGCTGGGTCAAATGGTGGTTCCATTCCAAGTTTTCTAAGGAATCTCCAAACCACTTTTCAGAGTGGCTGCACTAATTTGCAACCCCACCAGCAATGTATGAGTGAACCTTTTTCCCCACATCCTCACCAACACCTGTTGTTGCTTGTGTTCTTGATAACAGACATTCTAATTGGGGTGAGATGAAGTCTTAGGGCAGTTTTGATTTGCATTTCTCTTATTACTAGATATGTTGAACATTTTTTCAATATCTGTTGATCGCTTGTAGATATTTTTCTGTGAAGGGTTTGCTCATTTCCTTAGGCCATTGATGACTGGGTTATTTGTATTCTTGGTGTAAAGTTTTTTGAGTTCTTTATAGATTTTGGAGATTCATGCTCTATCTGAAGTTTGTGTGGCAAAGATTTTCTCCTACTCTGTAGGCTCTCTCTTCACATTGCTGATTGTTTCCTTTGCTGAGAAAAAGCTTTTTAGTTAGAATCTATCCCAATTATTGATTCCTGCTTTTATTTCTTGTGCTTTGGGAGTCATGTTAAGGAAGTCTGGTCCTAAGCTGACATGATGAAGATTTGGACCTACTTTTTCTTCTATTAGGTGCAGGGTCTCTGGTCTAATTTCTAGGTACTTGATCCATTTTGAGTTGAGTTTTGTGCAGAGTGAGAGATAGGGGTTTAGTTTAATTTTGCTGCATATGAACTTCCAGTTTTCCCAGCACCATTTGTTGAAGAGGCTATCTTTTCTCCATTGTATGTTTTTGGCACCTTTGTCTAGTATGAGAAAACTGTATTTATGTGGGTTTGTCTCTGTGTCCTCTATTCTGTACCATCAATCTACTTGTCTATTTTGGTGCCAATACCATGCCATTTTTGTTACTATTGCTCTGTAGTATAGTTGAAGGGCTGGTATTGTGATACCCCCTGCTTCACTCTTCCTGCTCAGGATTGTTTTAGCTATTCTGGGTCTCTTATTCCTCCAAACGAATTTCATGATTGCTTGCTCTATTTATATGAGATATGTCATTGGGATTTTAATTGAAATTGCATTGAAGTTGTAGAGCACTTTTGGTAGTATGGCCATTTTGACAATATTAATTCTACCTATCCAAGAACATGAGAAATCTTTCCATCTTCTAAGGGTTTCTTTAATTTCTTTCTTTAGCATTCTGTAGTTCTCATTGGAGAGGTCTTTTACCTCTTTTGTTAGATTGATTCCCAAGTTTTTTTTTTTTTTTTTGAGACTATTGTGAACGGTGTAGTTTTCCTAATTTCTCTTTCAGAGGATTCATCACTTATGAATAAAAATGCTTTAGATTTATGAGCATTGATTTTATATCCTACTACTTTACTGAATTCATTTATGAGTTCCAGAAGTTTTCTGGTGGAATTTTTTGGCTCCTCTAAATATAAAATCATGTTATCAGCAAATAGGGATAGTTTGAGTTTTCTTTTCTTATTCGTATCCCTTTAATTTCTTTGGTCTGTCTAATTGCTCTGGCTAGAGTTTCAAGGATGATGTTGAATAGAAGTGGAGAAAGAGGGCATCCCTGCCTTGTTCCAGTTTTTAGGGGGAATGCTTTCAGTTTTTCTCCATTTAGGATGATGTTGGCCATGGGCTTAGCATAGATAGCCTTTTACAATGTTAAGGAATGTTCCCACTATCCCTATTTTTTCTAGTGTTTTGAGCATGAAGGGGTGCTGTATTTTATCAAATGCTTTTTCTGCATCTATTGAAACAATCATGTGATTGTTAACTTTAAGTCCGTTGATGTGGTGAATTTCATTTATTGATTTCCAGATGTTGAACCAACCTTGCATCCCCGCGATGAAACCCACTTGATCATGGTGCACTATCCTTTTAATACGTTTTTGTATGCGATTTGCTAAAATTTTGTTAAGAATTTTTGCATCTATGTTCATTAAGAACATTGGTCTGAAATTTTCTTTCCTCGATGTGTCTTTGTCTGATTTTGGTATCAGAGTGATATTAGCTTCATAGAATGAGTTTGGAAGGGTTCCCTCCTCCTCTATTTCATGAAATACTTTGAGAAGTATTAGAATGAGCTCTTCTTTGAAGGTCTTGTAGAAGTCGACTGAGAATCCACCTTGTCTTGAACTTTTCTTTGTTGGTAGGCTTTTGATGACTTCTTCTGTTTCTTTGCTTGAAACTGATCTATTTAAATTGTGTATGTCCTCCAGATTCAGTTTGGGTGGATTGTATGTCTCTAGAAACCTATTGATGTCTTCCAGGTTTTCTATTTTGTTGGAGTATAGATTTTCAAAATTGCTTCTAATTATGTTTTGTATTTCAATAGTGTCTGTTGTGATATTTCCTTTTTCATCACAAATTTTAGTGATTTAAGTTTTCTCTCTCCTCTTCATTAGTGTGGCTAAATGTTTATCAATTTTGTTTATTTTTTCAAAGTACCAACTTTTTGTTTTGTCACTTTATTGAAATGTTTCTTTTGTTTCAATTTCATTGATTTTTTCTCTGATTTTAATTATTTCCTGTCTTCTACTACTTTTGGTGATGATCTGTTCCTCTTTTTCTAGGACTTTGAGCTATAATGTGAGATCGTTTATTTGTTGACTTTTCATTCTTTTATTGAATGTGCTCCATGCAATGAATTTACCTCTTAGTACTGCTTTCATAGTGTCCCAGAGATTTTGATATGTTGTATCTTTGTTCTCATTTACCTCTAAGAATTTTTTTATTTCCCCCCGATGTCTTCTGTTATTCATGCATCATTCAATAGCATATTTAATCTCCAGGTGTTAGAGTAGTTTGTTTATTATTTTATCATTGATTTCTAATTTCATTCCATTACAATCTGATAGAATACAAGGTAGTATTTTTTCATATTTATGAAGGGCTGCTTTGTGGCATAACACATGGTCTATTTTAGAGAAGGATCCATGAGCTGCTGAGGAGAAAGTGTATTCACTTATTGATGGATGGAATATTCTATATATGTCTGTTAAATCTAAATTAGTGATTGTGTTATTGAGTTCTGTGGTTTCTTCTTTCAATTTTTGTTTGGAATATCTGTCCAATGGTGAGAGAGGTGTGTTAAAGTCACCTAGTATTATTGTGTTGTGGTCTATTTGGTTCTTGGAATTGAGAAGGATTTGTGTGATGTACATGGATGTGCCATTGTTTGGGGTATAAATATTTATGGTTGTTATGTCTTGCTGATTTATGCTTCCCTTAAGGAGAATGAAATGTCCTTCACTATCTGGTCTAACTAACTTTGGTTTGAAGTCCACTTTATCTGATATGAGGATGGAAACCCCACTTTTTTACTGAGTCCATGTGCATGGTATGTTTCCCCATCCTTTCACCTTTAGTCTGTGGATATCTTTTTCTATGAGATGCATCTCTTGAAGGCATTGTTGGGTCTTTCTTTCTAATCCAATCTGCCAGTCAATGTCTTTTGATTAATGAGTTTAGGCCATTAACATTCAGGATTATTATTAAGATATGATTTGCATTCCTGGTCATTTTGACTTTTTTTTTGGTTTTTAACTTGACTTGGTTTCTCCTTTATTTGACTATTCTTTTAGGGTAGTTCCTCCCTAGGCTGACTTACATTGTTGTTTTTCATTTCTTCCTCATGGAATATTTTGTTGAGAATGTTCTGTAGTGCTGGCTTTCTACATGTAAATTCTTTTAGCTTATGTTTATCATGGAAGGATTTTATTTCACCTTCAAATCTGAAGGTAAAATTTGCTGGGTATAAGGTTCTTGGTTGGCATCCATTTTCTTTCAGAGCTTGAAATATGCTGTTCCAGGCCTTCTTGCTTTTAGGGTCTGGGCTGAGAAATCTGCTGATAACTGTATTGGTTTCCCCCTGAATGTAATCTGAAAGTTTTCTCTCGCAGCCTTTAAAATTCTATCTTTATTTTGTATGTTAGGTACTTTCATTATAATGTGCGTTGGTGTGGATATGTTGTAATTTTGTACATTTGGTGTCCTGTAAGCCTCTTGTATTTGATTTTCCATTTTATTCTTCAGGTTTGGGAAATTTTCTGAGATTATTTTGTTGAATAGATTATTCATTCCTCTGATTTGTATCTCTGTGCCTTCTTCAAGTCCAACAATTCTTAAATTTGGTCTTTTCATGATATCCCATAATTCTTGTGGGTTCTGTTTGTGAATTCTTACCATCTTCTCTGTTTGGCCAACTTTGTTTTCAAGATTAAATATTTTGTCTTCAATGTCTGAGGTCTGTCTTCCAGGTGATCTAGCCTGTTGGTTATACTTTCTATTGAGTTTTTAATTTGGTTTACTGTTTCCTTCATTTCAAGAATTTCTGTTTGTTTGTTTTTTTCAGAATCTCTATCTCTTTATTGAAATGATCTTTTACTTCCTGCATTTGTTCTTTTAACTGTTGATTGGTGCGATCATTCATTGCCTGCATTTGCTCTCTCATCTCATCATTTGCTTCTCTGATCATTTTACTTATGTGCATTCTGAACTCCCTTTCTGACATTTCTTCTGCCGTGCTGTCATTGGATTCTAATGATGTAGCATCTAGGGTTGTTGGGGACACTTTCTTCCCTTGTTTTCTCATGTTGTGTATGTGTCTTCCCCTCTATCAATGAGAATCGGAGGTATTGTAGCTTCCCCTCTGTAGACTTATAGTGTCCCTCAAGGTTTCCAATACCTCACCTTGAAGTGAGAGATCAATATTAGCAGCATACTATACAAACAATATGCATCCTTAACTCAAATTTTCCCTTTTAAGATATTAACCATATTGTCTTAGTAAACAGAGGAGTTTGATTATTATCTACAGTTTAGCCAATAGGTTTGCGATAAGGACCACAATTTCTAATGGTGGAAAAAGAGGATGGGGGTGGGGTGTAGGATATACCATTAATGAGATAAGAAATGTGTCTTTAGAGGTACTATGTTATAGGAGTAGTGACAGAGGAATTAAAAGAAATTGGTTGTTTACATGAGAAAAGAGTCTCCAAGGAGACAAATTTGAGGAAAATAGTTGAGAAAAATATTAATGAGAGAAAAGTAGGAATAAAAGTAGGTATAATAGGAATGATCATAATATTCTTACTAATAAAGTAAAAAAAAAAACCTACAATATGGGCTGGGGATGTAGCTCAGTTGGTAGAGTGCTTGCCTGTCAAGCACAAGGCTCTGGGTTCAATCCCCAGCACTGCAAAAAAACAAAAAAAACAAAAAAACCTACAATAAAACTATACTGTTCAGTTCAAACCTCCTAGCCTTCAGTAGCCTGATGCCTGGGAGGCACTTGATAATGTGGTATCCTAAGAAGGGTGCTGCCACTCTAGTTATGGTGGCCTCCTAGTGGGGTATAATCCCTGCTAGTGGGCAGAGGCATCCCTGCATGTTGATAGATGGTCAACCGCTGCTGGGCACTAGACCACGGGCTGGGGCTGGGCTGGGTGGACTTAGACCTCTGCAGGGCTCCCAGGCACAGAAGTCTCATGTGGGTGCCCTGGCCCTGCCTCCCAGGTACGGAAGTTTCACACAGGTGCTCTGGGCCTCAGTCCCTGGTGCAGAAGTCTCACACGGGTGTGCTCTGGTCCCCTGTTCCTTGTATTCTTGAATATTGCCATTCTGACTGGAGTAATATGGAATCTCAGTGTAGCTTTAATTTGCATTTCTCTAAATGGTAGAGATGTTGAACATTTTTTCGTATATTTGTTGATCAGTTGTATTTCTTCTTCCGTGAAGTGCCTGTACAGTTCCTTAGCCCATTTATTGTTTTTTTTTTTTTTTTTTTTTTTTTTTTGGTGTGTGTGTGTGTGTGTGTTAAGTTTTTTGAGTTTATATATCCTGGAGATTAATGCTCTCTCTGAGGTACAGGTGGCAAAGATTTTCTCCCATTTTGTAGGTTCTCTCTTCATGTTCTTGATGGTTTCCTTTGCTTGAAGAAGCTTTTTCATTTGATGCCATCCCATTTATTGATTCTTGATTTTACTTCTTGCATTTTAGCAGTCTTGTTGAGGAATTTAGTTCCTAAGCTGACATAATGGAGATTGGTGCCTCCTATTTCTTCTATAAGGTGCAGGGTCTCTGGTCTAATGCCTAGGTCTTCAATCCACTCTGAGTTGAGTTTTGTGTAGGATGAGAGATAGGGTTCAAATTTCATCATATTACACATGGATTTCCAGTTTTCCCAGTGCCATTTTTTGAAGAGGGTATTTTTCTCCAATGTATGTTTTGGTGTCTTTGTCTATATGAGATAACTCCATTTATGTTGGTTTGTCACTGTCTTCTATTTTGTAACATTTGTCCTCATGTCTGTTTTTGCTCCAATATGCCATTTTTGTTACTTTAGGTCTGTAGTATTATTTAAGGTCTGGTATTGTGATGACTCCTGCTTCACTTTTGCTAAAGGATTTCCTTGGCTATTCTGGGCCTCTAATTTTTCCAAATGTCATTCTGTACTCTTTACATAAGAGTTTTTACTGTGGGTTTCTCTTGGTTCTATGCTGAAGATGGGTTTTTATATTATATTTCTAATGTCATACTTCTAAGAAATCTAATTACTAGCATCCATGCCCCACTTCCCACTCCTTCATCTCTTCTTGACATTACTTTAGTATTTGTGAATTCTATTTTTATTACAGGCATACAATAAGGAACCATCTATCATGCTTGTGGAGTAAATTTACACAGTGAACCACTACACAGGTAGAGAATGAAAATAAAATTTCCAGAAAATAATAGGTGCACTATTGTTTCATGTGATAATATTTTGTATTCTAGTCTTCCTTATCATGCAAATAGAGCTGATAATGACCAGTGGAATCAATTCCCCAACCATTAGTTGGTCGCAACTCATCTTTTGAAAAAGCACTACTTCTGATGCTTTGATGTGTTATCTTAAATTTAACAACTTAAGGATCCATTTGCTTATTAAACCCATCTTTTTTTCCAGTTTATGCAAAGATTCTATCAAAATATGACATTTATTACATGAGAGGTCCATAAAAAGGGAGAGACTGTGATTTTGAATCTTGTGAGATCCGTGTGCTGTCACCTTTTATGTATGTTACATAGTACTCAGCTGTTTTGCTCCCTAAGGGGTTTACCCACTGATGGCTACAGACTTGTAAGGACACATAGGAAAACCTTGTCCCTGTAGCTAACTAGGTTTATCATTAATACAAGCATAGTTTATTCAGGTGTTAAAAGGAGGAGCAAGTTAAGTATAATTAACAGAAAAGGAATAAAGTCAGATCCTTCCAGGGACAGATGTATGAGTATTTAAAATGTCATAGTAAACAAAACCACTTTTGAGGATTTGCCTATTTTTCAACCAAAAAAAAAAATGGCTTTTTTTTTTTTTTTTTTTTATAAATGTGGTTGCAAAATATGAGTTTCAGACTTCTTTTCTTTTAAAATGTTATCCAGTCAGCACACATCTCTTTCTAGAACTGGGTCAAGACAATGGCATAGCAATAGTCAAGGATTTTTTTGCACTGAGTTAGGAAAGGCATGCCTTCTGCAGTGGTTTGGATGTGGTCTGTCCTGAAGGGTTCATGTGTTGGGGGACTTGGTCTGTAATGTGATGGTGCTGAAAGACAGTGGAACCTTTAAGAGGTAGGCCCTCATGGGAGGTCCACTGGGGGAGATAACCTCAAAAGGGTAGCTCTCACGGGACCTCTGAGTTCTTTAAGAATGAGGTGTTATAAGAACAAGCCTGATCCCTGACTTCGTTCTTGGCAATGTGATCACATTCTTTCACACACCCGCCTGCCTGTGATCTAAATAAACCTCTTTTCTTTATAAAATTAGTCTGTCTCAAGTATTTTACTATAGTAGCAAAGATGGACTAATACAGCCTCCTCACTACCTTCTCCACTTTATTTATTTTTTGGTAGTTTGAGGTTTTAATGACAACACGTGAAGTCCTGTAAGGCACAAAAATATTCATTTCCAAAATTTAAGGCAGTTTCCTTCCTTCCTTCCTTCCTTCCTTCCTTCCTTCCTTCCTCTCCCTCCCTCTCTCTTTTTTCTTTCTTTCTTTCTCTCTTTCTTTCTTTCTTTCTTTCTTTCTTTCTTTCTTTCTTTCTTTCTTTCTTTCCTTTCTTTCTTTGTTAAAGGTTCTGAACATGCTGAACAAATCAGTTTTCTCCATATCTCAGTATATCTTATTAAGGCAAGACTAGAACTCCTTATCCAAGCCATTCTTCTTTTGGCCATAAGTCTCAGTAAAGTGCTGGTGCTCCAAGTACTTTTTCAGGGAAGGCAATCCTACATTAAGGTGAATGCCAAACAGTGGAGAGATACATCCTTTTAGTGTGTGTGTTGTGGGTCCTGTAACCATAATGTGAGAAGGAAAGGCTTAAATTCATCACTGCAGCTAAACTGGTAGACCTGCCCTCGCTCTCACAAAGTCCATGGTTCTAGTGCTAGATAGTCTTATGGAATGCCCTTCACTAGTGTTTTGGGTCCCTTGTGGCACTGGCAAATGGTGGTCAGGAGGAAGAGCAAGAGACCGAGTATGGACCAAGGCTGTGGAAATGGGGGCTCCCTCCATCCCCTCCCCCATGCACCAGTGTTAACACATGTTAAACATCATCCCCAGTAGCCTTCCATTCAGACATGCAGATGGAAGGGCTGGTGGATGAACTGATAAATAGATAAATTTTAAAAGATGAATTTACTGTATGTGCCATATTTTACATGACTAGAAAATTGGCCTTTACTAGAATTAAGAGAAATGACTGAGAGAATTGCTGAATATCAAGTAAATATTTCCTAATGACAATAGACACTAGTTTCTAAAATATTATTTTAAGATTAAAGGAAAAGATTATAGAAGCAATTGAAGAACTGGATCTTCATTCCTAAAAATAGGGATATACATTTTAATTTTAAACTGCACGAATATATAAGATAGAAGGTAATGGCACACAGGTTTTCTTCCACTTTTTGACTTTTGGTACTTATTTGGTTAGATTTCATCATCAAGGAGTTTTTGTTTTATTTTTAAAATAATTATTTTAGTTGTGCATATTTATGGGATATGATATGATAATTTGACACATAGATAGAATCTGTAATGATCAAATCATGGTAGTTAGCATTTCCATCTCCTTGATTAAAAATTATTTTTGATGAACATGCACTCATTGTATATATTTGTGGGGTACAGTGGGACACCTCTACACATGCTCACAGTGTGTGCCCACCAAACCAGAGCAATCAACACTTTCTTCTCCTTATCATTAATTTGTGTTTGCAGACTTTGAGCTTCTTTCCTCCAGTTATTCACAAAATATATAACAGGTTATTACAAACTATAGTTGCCTCATGGTGCTGCAGAACACCAGAGCCTACTATCTTAATTCTTTTGGTTCTTTCATGTTTGAAAATGGTCAATATTGCTCCTGGGGATGGCTACTTCATGCCCTATCAAACTGTTTCTTATTCAAAAATTATATCATTATTACTATTTTACATATTTACCTTTAAAAAAATCTAGTTTCCAGCTTATTTTACTGAAATGTCTGGTAACATTGGGTTTGCATCCCAGATCATGGGCCTTTTAGATTAGAGAAACAATAGCTAATTAGTAATGAATATTAGAGAAGTGTGGAGAACTTGAAAAGTAAATACAAGCCAGGGCTCCACCTGTAGATATTCAGATTTAGTCAGTTTGTGGTGTACGCAGTGGGCATTTGTATATAAAAAAGAAAAAAAGAGGAGCTAAAAAATATACAGATTATTCCTTATACATAACCTTAATTGAGAACTGAAGAATTTGAGAATCTTTAAAGTCTAAGGAGTCACAAGTTAAAACAGGAAGACATTTGTTATATTTTATTACAGTTGAATTAGGGGCAGATACATCAGTTTGACCCAGGAATTTAACTGAAATTTAATTGCTGAGGTGGCTGTAGTAGTTGCTGTAGTTTAGTTGCTGTAATGGCCATGGTTTTTTAAGATATTTGTTACAATGAAGAGGAAAAAAAAAATTTCTACTTCTATTTTAATGAGCAGCATATTCTAATAGTATATATAAAAGTCAGTGAATTGTTTCCTTTTAAAAGATCCTTTGGTATTAATACTTGGGGAAAACCCAATCTTTCATCTCTGTAATGTAAAGTTGAGACACAATACAGATTTCAGGCACCGAAATACAGGCATAGAGCCTAGGAGGGAACTAACCAGCATCTCCAAGATTTTTCTTAATCTTAGATTAAGATAACAAATGTCCTATGACATATTGAGCTAAGCAAAGGTAGATACTGAAGAACATCAAAGTTCACAATGCTTAAGCTTAGAAATGGGATGCTTTGCCTGCATTGACCAGTTATCTTGTGGAAATTTTTGATACCAGCTCAGAATTTGGTCCTTGCAACTTTTTATTCTGATCTTCATTCAAGATCTCTCAATGTCACTAAATATCTGGACTTACCTTGTGCTTTCTGTAGTAAGCTCAAAGTTTTTTCCTCCAGTTCTTCAAGATTTATAGCATCAAGAGAAATACTCTCTAAAATCTGGGAGCGTTGATTTTCTAAATGAGGAACTTCATGACTTAATATAACTGATAAGAGTTGATCTTGCAAACCTTGGAATGTTACCGTGAAATTGATCATAGTAACAAAGTTATAAACTGATGGAAGAAAATGGGGATTGTCTATTTCTGTAGATAAGTATAACCTAAAAATGGGAAATACACCAGTTATTCAAAGAATATAGAGAGGGAAAAAAATTAAAACAAACTTACTTAATAATGCAAAATATATTTTTTCCGGAAGTAAACAAAATTAATTTTTGGTATCATTCAGCCTTGTACACAAAGTAGTATCTCAACTTACACTGTGTGAATAATTTGCTATTTAAGACTTTAAAAAACACAATCATAAATTTGGTCCAGGACTACATTTAAACATAAGGTCAGAATAAAGAAAAATGCTGAATAGTAGGAGCTGACCTGAAACTAGGCCATTTTAAAGACTGGTTTTTACCCTGAATGAGAGAGAAGTCAGTTAGGGGATTTGAGTAGAGAGGTGATGTGATCTTTTTATGCAATCTCTCTGACTGCTGTCCTGAGAACAATCTGGGCAGAGGTGGGAGGAAGCAAGATGGGAAGTTGGTAAGAGATGAAGGTGGCTTGGAGCAGGGTGGTGGCCCTGAGAGTGGCAATCAAATAAAGTAAGTTTCCCATATCATATAGCCAGAAAGTGAAGAGTGGGCATCTGTTGCCAAAGACTGTCTTCTAAAACAGTGTCCTCTACCACTTCCTCAAACACACACATTTCTAACATTAGGACCTGGCTGTCAGTTCAGGAAAAGGTAGCTTCGTGTGTACTTCCAGAGCTGTAACTTGATCATACTGTATCCAGTGAGAAAAAAGCATGGTTTAACAGGGTGTTTTCCAAAGTGTTATTCCATGTAACACTATTTTCAGGAGAGGGTTCAATGAATAGGGAGGTTTTAAAAATCCTAACAGATAGCATCTGTTTAACTTGAACTCATGCTTTAAAAAAAACATTGGGATACCTTTTTTTTTTTTTTTTTGAGTGACTCCTGCTAAATCCCTGAAAATGCTGTTTTGAGGAACACACTTTGGAAAATATTTTATTAAAAGGAAGGAAGGAGACTAGGAGAGAGAATTCTGAAGAGTAAGAATGAGGTGAGACTGCAGTCCTGACCAGGGAACAGGAGACACAGCCGACAGGCCTGAGAGTTAGGACCTCCTTAGTAAGGAGCTACAGAGTTCCCAGGAAGGAGTTGTGACACATCTTCAAGGAACCTACAGACTTCATTGGGCACGGTTTGAAAAATACTGGTTTGGATTCACTCAATAAATAAAAATCTATTCTTTATTCTGCACAGTGATAAGTGCTACTTACCGTCAACACAAGAACAAAAAGCATATTCAAAATGCAACCTTACTTTTTCCATCAGGCAGGTGGGAGCTTATCAGGATGGAAATACAAGACCTTCAACATTATCTGTCTTTAAAAATATAGACATTTGATCAATTTGTGACATTACCTAAATTTGGAATTGTATTCAATCTCATAATCATCAATTCTTATAAAATATTGCCCTCTTTTCTGATAGATATCCTTCTTCAGAATTGCCATCAAGCCTGGAGATAATGTTTCAGGGAGATTCTGAAAAACAAAAACAAAATCAAAAACAAAAACACCAGACATAATTAAGAAAAATGATCTTAGATAAATCAGTTGAAAACACCACCATTTTAAACATTTAAATCTTATTAAAAACCTGGACATCAGTGAAAGACAGCTCTAAGAGAACTGAACATTCAGAACTCACTATATATATATATATATATATATATATATATATATATCCACTAAATGTGTACGTGTTACACATATGATTTTTTTCTCTTATCATTTAAAAGTTTTAGTCTTTATGCTCATTGCACATAACATGTGTCATCAGTTGACTGGAAATAGGGAGTTAGATCATATTGTCCAAATACCTGCAAGAGGACACTCTCTCCTGTTTTCATGGCATTTTCAATCTTTTTGGAGTAATTGCTGTCTTCAGCGGAGAGCTCTTGCAGCCCAGGTCCTTCCATGTGACAGATCCAGTTGTGTGCCTGCTTGTGTGGGTCAATCATCAGAGGCCACTGCTGGCAGTTCTTGATCAAGATGGCATTCTCTATTGAATTCTGACCACGAGGTAGTCCCTGATTATGCCATTGGTGTATCTGGAATGAAACCATTAGTTCTTTTGAGATTTCATAAAATTCTTCACATCTTTAGTATTCTCTGGGATACTGAAGGATAATACAGGATCATTGCCCTTAGAAAATAATCTTTCAAAGGATTAAGGGAATGGACAACAATTTAAAAAAACTTGGATGTGAAATGTTTGTTATGGTAATTATTCACTTACACCTTTTCATTCATCAGTAAAGACATTGACAGTACCCAATCACAACAAAGATGCTGTGGGAAACAGAAAAAAATGAGAGTGCACTTATTTCCAAGGCTCCTAGATGTTATCGCACATACAGAACATGCAATAATGTAGGATTATACAAACTTGATAACAGTTACTCTATTTCAGATCTACCACCTGCCAAGCACATACATATGTGATTTAGTTAAATTACTATGAATGCCCTCATTTCTCAGGTGGAGGAACTAAGACTAAAAGGGTATATACCTGCCCATGATCACAGTGTCAGAATAGAAGCAGAGTTAGGATTTGACACAGAAGTTGACTCCAACCCTGATAAGCATTCTCATTTGCTGTTATGCCTATTCATCACTGAAACAGCATGTTGGGGGAAAAAGGCCAAGAAAACTCGAGGATGTAGGAGAGGAAATGAGACACCAGGAACCTTCTGGCAAAAGATAGCAGGGGCTTCTCTGGGAGAAATCAAGGATGCTTTGCTATGAAGAACTGCATATTCTTGAAGTCTGCATAAAAGGAAATAGAAATGATAAAGAATCCTGAAAAGTGCAAGTGTTCCTGTGATAGGAATGTAGATCATGCTTGAATATAGGTAAAGGGATTTTCCTTCTTCCCTGCCATGTCTTTACTCAAGATGGCACTGGCAGAACTTCTCTTCCGGGTTGTTCCCCTGCTCCACCCTGCTAATGGTGCAAACCTTAGACCAATGACTGAGCTACATGGTGGCGGTTAAGGTAGGGAACCAATAGCTTGCTGCCCTGCCACTTACCAACAACTTGCCCCTTGCAGAAATCCCCTAGCGCACCCTATATAACCCTGGTGATTGTTCAATAAAACGGACCTTCTCCGTCCATGTGCCTTAAGTCTTGGTTTCGATTTCTTTCAATAGGTAAAGAGGCAGGAGTGAGAGTTGGTATGGTGAGAGAAATAAATGCCCCGAGTTCAACAGCAAAGCAGAGATTCTATTTTCAAAAAGAAACCATTCTCTTGACTCGACTCTTTATTATTTTATGTAGTTATATGTTCCTGAACAATATAGTGTGGCTTAATTTTTTAACTTCAATCTTATATCCTTTCTTGGGTGTCTGCCTCCATCCATGTTGTCTAGCTGTATTTATTCATTCTCATTGCTGTCAAGAACTGCACTTTCTGAACCTACAAGATTTACTCATCTATTCTGCTGGGGAGGGTACTTGAATGGTTTCAAGTTTTTCACTATTATGAATAATGCTATAATAAACTTTTACAGGTCTATTGATGGAGTTATGTATGCATTTTTTTGCGGGGGTACTGGGGATTGAACTCAGGGACACTTGACTCCTGAGCCACATCCCCAGCCCTATTTTGTATTTTATTTAGAGACAGGGTCCCACTGAGTTGCTTAGGGCCTCATTTTTTGAGGAGACTGGCTTGGAACTCTCCATTTCCCTCTTCAGTCTCCAGAGCTGCTGGGATTACAGGCGTGCAGCAGTGTGCCCGGCTATGTATGCATTTCTTTTAGGTAAAAAACTAGGATGGAAATTGGGTTCATAGGGTAATGTATTTTAAATACTAGTGGTGAAGAGCAGTTTTCTAAAATAATTATAGCATTTTACATTCTCACTAGCAGTTTTGAGAATTTCTGTTACTCCACATCCTTGCTAACTCTCAATATTTTCAGTCAATCTGGTAGCTGCAATGTAATATCTCATTTTGGATTTAATTTGCATACTCTTAATGAGCCCCTTCTGGAGGTTAAGCATCTACATACGCTAGTTGGTTATTTGGATGTTCATTTTTGTGAGCTGCCTTTTGAAGACTTTTGCTCACTTCTCTTCTAGATTGTATGTCTTTTTCTTACTGACTTATAGTTGTTCTTTTTATACTCTGGATAAAACCTTTTTCTGAAAATATACATGGCAAATAATCCTCTGTTACTCTTTGGCTTGTCTTTGTACCCTCTTGATGGTATCTTTGATGAATAGCAGGTCTAAACTTAAATGCCATTGGATTTATCCAATTTTTCCTGTATGGTTAATTT
This sequence comes from Glaucomys volans, assembly GCA_020662805.1. Lineage (NCBI taxonomy): Eukaryota > Metazoa > Chordata > Mammalia > Rodentia > Sciuridae > Glaucomys > Glaucomys volans. The sequence continues at coordinate 363,247 of JAJEJO010002651.1, forward strand.
TGTTTAAGAGATCTTTTTTTTCTCCCCTTAAGGTAGATCATGCACATATTCTCCTAAATTCTGTTTTCCTAATTTGTGTTTAAAATTAAGGCAATGGAATTCTTACATGTGGCATGAAATAATTGCTGAGTTTTCTTTTTTAAAAAGTAAATATATAATTATCCAGTACCATTTATGGAAGAGACTATCCAGTCATTCCTCACTGCACTGCAGTGTCACCTTTGTCTAAATCAAATGTCTCTGTACATGAGGTCTGTTTCTAGGCTTCACTGGAATGGTGTTCAAACTTGAGTTTGTATGTACATGCATAATTAACACCAAGTCCTAATTATGCAGCTTTGAAATATATCTTGGTACCTGGCATCTTGGGAATAGCTTTTCACCAGCATTGTCTTCGTTATTTTGGGTCTTTGCCTTCTCTTATAACTTTTAAAATAAATTTTTCAGGTCACACACACATGCACACATACACCCTGTTGGGATGTTGATTGGGATTACATTGGACACAAAGAACAGGCAACTTTAGAATATTGAATCTTCCAATTCATGAACTTGGCATAATTTTTCATTTATTTAATTTTCTTAAAATTTATCTATTTTGTAGTTTTATTTCTATAAGTTTTGTGCATCTTCTGATAGATTCATTTTGACATTCTGAAAAATGTTACCTAAATACACCGGATGTTTTTTTGTTGGTGTAGAGAAATGCAATTGGATTTTGTATATGGACTTTTAATTACAAACACTTTACCAAACTTCTATTAATTTTGATGATATATCCGTGGATTTTCGAAGTATACATCTGCAAAAACTTGTATTTTTCATGTCTTCTTTTCCAATCCTATCTTTTTCCCCTTGCCTTACTGTACTTCAGGTACAATGTTAAAGGCAGGTGTTGGTAATGGACATCCTTTTGTCACATATGCCATCTAGAGGGAAACATTTTACCAATGCATCATTTTTTTCAACTCTGATTTCTTTTTTGACTTATGGCTAGTTAAGGAATATATTTCATTATTTCTCAAAATATGAGGATTTTCAAGATATCATTGATTTCTAGCTTACTTGCATTTTTATCAGATAACATACTTTGTGTGATTTCGGTTCATTGATGTTTGCTATAACTTGATTTATGGCCCATTACATGATCAACTTTGGCAGTGTTCTACCTGTGTTTACATGGAATGTGCGAACTGCAGGTATTGGCTACAGTGTTCTGTATATTCCCAGGAAGTCTATTTCTTGATCATGCTGTTCAGATCTCCTCTATTCTTTCTGATTTTGTGCATCTCTTTATTAGTTACAGAAAAAAAGGAGTTAAAATATGTAGATTTATCTATTTTCCTCTATAGTCCTACAAATGTTTGGTTAATGTCTGAAATCATGTTATTAGGTACAAATTTAGAATTATTAACATTCTTAGAGAATTAAACCAATTCTTTTTTATTTTTTATTTGTTATAATTAATTATACATGACAATGCATTTTGACACTTCAAACATAAATGAAGTATAACTTCTCATTCTTCTGGTTGTACATGATGTAGAGTTATACAGGTCATGTAATCATATATGCACATAGGGTAATAATGTCCAAAACATTCTACAATTGTTCCTACCCTCATACCCCCTCCTCCCTAGTCCAAAATACCTCTATTCTCCTCCCTTTTGTGAATTAGCATCTGCATATCAGATGGTTCTTTGGGATTGGCTTATTTTGCTTAGCATAATATTCTCTAGTTCCATCCATTTACTGGCAAATGTTCATAATTTCATTCTTCTTTAAGACTGAAGTAATATTCCATTGTGTATATATACCATGCTTTCTTTATCCATTCATCTGTTGAAGGATACCTAGGTTGGTTCCATAGTTTAGCTATTGGGAGTTGAGCTGCTATAAACATTGATGTGGTTGAACCTCTGTAGTATGCTGATTTTAAGTCCTTTGGGTATAAACCAAGGAGTTGTGTCAAATGGAAGTTTCACTCAAAGTTTTCTGAGGAATCTCCAGACTGCTTTCCAGAGTGGTTGCACCACTTTGCAGTTCCACCAGCAATGTATGAGTGTACATTTTCCTCTGCATTCTTGTCAACATTTATTGTTGCTTGTATTGATTGCCATTCTGACTAGAGTGAGATGGAATCTCAGTGTAGTTTTGATTTTCAATCCTCTAATTGCTAAAGATATTAAACATTTTTCATATGTTCATTGATTGATTGTATTTCTTGTTCTGTGAAGTGTGTCTATTCAGTTCCTTTGCCCATTTATTGTTTGGGTTATTTGTGTTTTTTTTGGTGTTAAATTTTTTGAGGTCTTTATATGTTCTGGAGATTGTCTATCTGAGATGTGTGTGGTGAAGACTTTTGCTCATTCTGTAGGCTCTCTCTTCACATTATTGATTATTTCCTTTGCTGTGAAGAAGTTCTTTAGTTTGATGCCATCCCATTTATTGATTCTTGATTTTGCTTCTTGCACTTTAGGAGTCCTGTTAAGGACCTACTTTTTCTTCTATTAGGGGCAGGATCTCTGGTCTAATGCCGAGGTCCTTGATCCACTTTGAGTTGATTTTTGTGCAGAGTGAGAAGGTTATAATTTCATTTCACTATCTATGGATTTCCAGTTTTCCTAGCACCATTTGTTGAACAGGCTATCTTTTCTCCAATGTATTTACATGGGTTTGTCTCTGTGTCTTCTATTCTGTACCATTAGTCTTCATGTCTGTTTTGGTGTCAATACCATGCCATTTTTGTTGCTATACCTCTGTAATATAGTTTAAGGTCTGGTATTGTGATGCCTCCTGCTTCACTTTTCTTGCTAAGTATTGATTTGGCTATTCTGGGTCTTTTATTTTTCCAAAAGAATTTCATGATTGCTTTTTCTAGTTCTATGAAGAACGTCATTGGAATTTTAATAGGAATTGCATTAAATTTGTATAGAGCTTTTGATTGATTCCCAATGTGAATGGGGTTGTTTTCCTAATTTCTGTTCTAGTGAATTCATCACTGTTGTATAGGAACACATTTGATTTATGGGTGTTAATTTTATGTCCTGCTACTTTGCTGAATTTTTGGGACCTTGTAAATACAGAATCAAGTAATTGGCAAATAGTGATAGTTTGAATTCTTCTTTTCCTATCTCTTTAATTTTTTTCTCCTGTTTAATTTCTCTGGCTAGAGTTTCAAGGACAATGTTGAATAAATGTGGGTGGAAGAGGACATTTTTGTTTTGTTCCAGTTCTTAGAGGAATGCTTTCAATTTTTCTCCATTTAGAATGATGTAGGCACATATAACTTTTACAAAGAGGTAGGTTCCTACTATCCCTAGTTTTTCTAGTGCTTTGAACATGAAAGGGTACTGTATTTGGTCAAATGCTTGTTCTGCATCTATTGAGATGATCATATATTTCTTGTCTTTAAGTCTATTGATGTGATGAACATTCCTGTGATGAACCCCACTTGATGGTGGTGCACTATCTTTTAATACATTTTTGTATTGATTGGCCACAATTTTATTGAGTATTTTTGCATCTATGTTCATCAGGGATATTGGTGTAAAGTTTTCTTTCCTTGATATGTCTTTGTCTGGTTTTGATACCAGGGTGATAACTAGTTTTATAGAATGAGTTTGGAAGAGTTCCCTCCTTTTCTATTTTATGGAATACTTTGAGGAATATTGGTGTTAACTCTTCTTTGAAGGTCTTGTGGAACCTGGCTGAGAATCCATCTGGTCCTGGGCTTTTCTTAATTAGTAGGCTTTTGATAGCATTTCAATTTCATTACTTGAAACAATCTGTTTAAATTGAATATGACCTCATGATTCAGTTTGGATAAGCATATGTCTCTAGAAATCTGTTGATTTCTTCAAGATTTTCTATTTCATTGGAGTATAAATTTTCAAAATAGTTTCTAATTATCTTCTGTATTTTAGTAGTGTCCATCATGTTATTTCTGTTTTCATCATGAATATTAGTAATTTGAGTTTTCCTCTCTCCAGTTCTCTTCATTATTGTGGCTAAGGGTTTATCAGTTTTATTTAATTTTTTTTTTTTTTGGTACTGGGGATTGAATCCAGGGGCACTCCACCACGGAGCCATATCCCGCCCCCCATCCCTATTTTGTATTTTATTTAGAGACAGGGTCTCACTGAGTTGCTTAGGGCCTTGCTAAGTTGCTGAGGCTGGCTTTGAACTTGCGATCCTTCTGCCTCAGCCTCCCAAGTGCTGGGATTACAGGTGTGCGCCACCTTGCCCAGCTTTATTTAATTTTTTGAAGAACCAACTTTTTGTTTTGTAAATTTTTTGAATTGTTTCTTTAGTTTCAATTGCATTGATTTCAGCTCTGATTTTAATTATTTTTCTATTATTCTTTTATTCTTCTATTATTTTTGGTGTTGATTTGTCCTTCTTTTTCTAGGACTTTAAGATGTAATGTTAGGTCTTTTATTTGTTGACTTTTTATTTTTTTTAATGAATGAGCTCAATGCAACGAACCTTCCTCTTCACTGTCTTCATCGTGTCCCTGAGATTTTGATTTGTTGTATTGCCATTCTCATTTACCTCTAAGTATTTTAAAATTTCATCCCTGATTTCTTCTGTTATCCATTTGTCATTCAATAGCATATTATTTAGTCTCCAGGTGTTAGAGTAGCTTCTATTTTTTATTCTCTCATTGACTTCTAATTTAATTCCATTATAATCTGATAGAATGCAGATAGGATCTCTATTTTTTTGTATTTGCTGAGAGCTGCTTTATGGCATGAGATATGGTCTATTTTAGAGAAGAATCCATGTACTGCTGAAAAGAAAGTATGTTTGCTCATTGATGGATGAAATATTCTATATATATCTGTTAAGTTTAAATTATTGATTGTGTTGTTTAGTTCTGTAGTTTCTTTATTTTGTTTTTGTTTGGCAGATCTATCCAGTAGTGAGAGAGGTGTGTTAAAGTCAAGCAGTATTATTGTGTTATGCTCTATTTTATTCTTGAAGTTGAGAAGGGTTTGTTTGATGTACGTAGATACTCCATTAACTTGGGGCAATATTAATGATTGTTATGTCTTGTTGGTGTGTAATTCCCTTAAGAAGTATGAAATGTCCTTCTTTTTCCCTTCTGATTAACTTTGTCTTGAAGTTCACTTTATCTGATATAAGGATAGAAACCCCTGCTTGTTTGCACGATCCATGTAATTGATATGTTTTTCCCCATCTTTTCACATTCAGGCTGTGGAAGTCTTTATCTAAGAGGTGAATGTCTTGGAGACAGTATATTGTTGGGTCTTGTTTTTTAATTCAATCTTCCAGTCTATGTCTTTTGATTGATGAGTTTAGGCCATTTTTGTTCAAGGTAATTATTGAGATGCAATTTGTGTTCCTGGTCATTTAGGAATGAAGCTATTTCTTAAGTTAAGAAAGCTTATTTAGTTCTAGATTTTTTTTTTTAACCTAAAGTCTATTTTGTCCTTTTTTTATTAAAAAAAAATTCCTGGTAAATTTTATCCCATTTGTTGATTCTCAACTTTTGTTTTAGATATGTCCTTTCTAAACAATATATGATTTCTTATTTAAAAAAAAATTTTTTTTTTGCGGTGCTGGGGATTGAACCCAGGGCTTTGTGCTTGCAAGGCAGGCACTCTACCGGCTGAGCTACATCCCCAGCCCTTAAACAATATATGATTTCTATTTTGTACTTTGGCTTATGCTATTATATAGCGTTACAATTTTTTACTTTTAACTGGAACATTTAAATCTAACATAATAACTGATATGTTAGGGTTTAAATTAGTTATTAGCATTATGAAAATGAGAAGCCAGTATTTATTTTTGAGAATTAATATGTTGGTTAGTCCATTTAAGAAGAGTTATCAGTGAGGAAACCAATCTTAAATTGTTCTCTGAGGGTTAAAAAAAGTAGGTACATTTCATTTTTATCTTCTAGACATCAGCATAGAATTTACATAAATAGATGATAAATATTGATAAATTGATAAATAAAGGTCTATATTTTGGACTATGGCTAAGAATGCTCCCTGTGGCTCAATAAGTCCACTAACTTTACCAGTGAAAGGTATTTATAAGCTATATTCATGAGGACAAGGTAGCAAGATTATAATGAAGAGAATATTGTGTGAATTTTGTTCACATGGTGAAAAATAGGAGAGATATAACTAACTGAGGCCTAGAGTTATAAGTTTAAAAAAGAAGTAAAGCCTGAAAAAACTTCAATATTTTAGTTTATGAAAATAATTTTGGGTAAAAGATCCAAGCCCCAAACTTACACACCCTACCAACAATTATAACCACTTAGTTAGGTAACAGAAATACATTATTACCTCATGTTCTTGTGCCATCACTTCAATTAAAGAAAAGTTGGAAGACAAGGAAATGTTGTTTTCAATGCAAAAATTCTCCCATTTATTCACAATCAGCTGGCGGAATTCTGATGTTAAAACTCCACTGTAGACAATGCATGCTGCTGAAAGTAGCATGTCGCCCAAGATTCCCTTTAGCTTGTTGTCTATGAGATTGATGGCTTCTTGCCATCGAGCCTAAATGTTAAGATGAAAAGGAGTTATTGGATAGAAAACATACTATGATGGGACATTTTAAACATTATGGTCTCCAAGTTGGATCTATCACTACTATTACTGTTCTCTAGTTATAGTTGTATGAAAGCTAATTATAGATAATATTTAAAAATGAATTGTTTTCTGGGAGGAGTGCTAGTCCTATTTGTTGATAGTGTCATATTTACTAAGATATACAGCCATTTCAAACCCTTTGTGTAATAAGGCAGGGTAATTTAGAAAATATCAATTCATTATCCTATTAATAGTGTTCAGTAACAATGAGCAACATTTACTGAATCTTTACTCACATGTCAGACGCTTTACATTGAAAATATTATTTGACACCTTCAATATTCTGCTAAATAAATGCTATTAACTTCACTTTAAGATGAAGAAGTTGAAGTTTAGAGAAGCTGAGCAGCTAGCTCAAGATCACAAAGCTTCTGAAAGGTGTAAGTGGGATCTGAACTGAGATTCTCTGGCTGCAGAGCTTCCTTCTCCAATGATGTATGTCCTTGATCAGCCAATCAATTAAGCATGGTAAGCAAGAGCCCTCTCTTCTTGAAGTTTAAAATTTGAAGTAATGATGATGTTCCACTGCCTGTCAGCAAAACTCAGGGACATCAGTCAACTTCTGAAGGCTATAATCTCCCTTTGATTGGTATGATTGCATATAAGAACCTCCTCTCCCTGTCTTGGAAGAATCATCATGATAAGCATTTATTTAAATAATTAAACTAAATTATTTTGAGAGTTTTGTAATATCCTTTGAGATAACTGAGGTAGAGCTTAACTACGATTCTAGCCAGCTTTCTAAGGATTTAACTATAGAGAAGGCAAATGAGTTAGATAAAAAGGAAAAAAAAAAAAAAGACTAAAGGTGTTAGAAGATTGACAGAACACAATGAAAACTTCTTTTTCCACCTTAATGGCATTGCCTTGCTTTTGGCCCCACTCTTGCTTCATATGTTCAGTTTGCATTGGTCTAGTGCCAGGGAAGGAAAACCCATGACATATTGATTGAAGGGTTTACGTTAAGCCTCATTAGACATAAATGTGCTGATAGCTTAAGAACAAGAGAAACTAGCTTCAAATCTTTGTAGTCTGTTTACTTCTCTTTTAAGATTGATTCAACAGGGTTCCTTTATTTTATCTAATGAATACTTTTTGTTGATGTAGATAAGAAATTTGACAGGGAGACAGTTTTAGGAGACACATAACATAATCTGCACTGAAATAACATTGGATCTGTTGATCCCAGAAAAAAATTAATGGTGGAGATATAAACCAAGATATAAACCATGCCTTCTCCTCTTCCAGGACAGTCAGCAAAATAGAAGCGCATTGCAAGCGCTTGGTGGCCAGTCTTTTCCGACTTGCTAATAGTTGTTTTTCAGCAACAATATCTTTGTAGGCTGCTTGCAAAAACAGCAAGTGTTCTTCAATCTGAAAAGCAATGGATTTGTTATTGAGAAACAATCTCACTCTCATTTTATTTCAAGAATTTATCTATTACTTATATCTAAATACAGAGTTGGGACCATTTCATTTTCACATCCTGGATGGATTACATTAGCAATGAAAATGTACACTGTAGAAATGAAGTGATCCCTTTTGATAAAAAACTTTGTATTTTAAAATACCATTTCCCTTCCTCAATAGACTTTCTCGGAATCCTAGCATTTGAAGATTCATCATTTTCTTTTTTTTTTTTAAATAAGTCTGCATGACTACTGTCAACTGTTTTTGTTTGTTTGTTTTTTCAGAATAGTATTTTTTGTATACCTTTATGTGGTGAGGATTGAACCCAGAGCATGCTGCGCGAGAGCACTACTACTGAGTCACAACCCAGTCCTGTATTTTTGTTTATTTTAGGCAAATAAAAATTTAATAAATGTTTACAAATTTTGCAACTAGAAGTCTTACAATTTTTTTTTTAAAGTAATACAAACATGATACTGATTTTGGAGATCAGGAATGAGTTCTCGTTCTCCCAGTGTTGAAGATTAAAAACTCCTGAAAAGGGGTGACATTTGGAGGGAGGACCTGAAGTCCTCTTTCTATCAGAAGGCATATGGAAAATTGAGAGTATTTTGCATCAGGGCAGTCCAGAAATCCATGTTAGCTGTTGGTGGGTGATTGGATGAGGTGAGCACGGGGCAAGGATCATGCATTTCCTGGTATTCAAGGTGGCCGCGTGGGTTCTTTCTATGGTTCCTTTGGCACCCGAGTAGCACAGAAACCTGGGGCTCCTGAGGATAGCAGAACAGGCCTAAAAATTGATCGGAAGAATGGTGGGCTCCAGAGACGAAGACCTCACCAGATTTGAATATTTATTTAAACACAGGGTCTCACTGAGTTGCTTAGCGCCTCGCTGTTGCTGAGGCTGGCTTTGAACTCGTGATCCTCCTGCCTCAGCTTCCTGTGCCTCTGGGATTACTGGCGTGCACCACTGTGCCCCACCATCCAATGCTTTCCATAATTTGCTTCCAACCTTTTAATTCCACATCTGTGCCAGTGGCCACCCCCACCAAGTTTAGCAACAAATATTTATAGAGTACAAGGTGCTGGGAATCCACTGGGAAACAAAACAGACAAGGTCATTAACTAATGAAGCAATTCCTTTTCAGAGTTGTTTCTGCTTCCTGAATCTCAACTTGATCTTGGTCCAATTCTTCTGCTCTGTTACTGTAGACCAGGCACTTCTAAGAAAATCCCTGCTACTATCCATGCTGATTCTAAAGTGCTGGATATTCAAATTACGGCCTCACGCACGCTGGGTAAGTGCTCTACCACTCAGCTATATCTCCATCCACAGGCCCAATTTTTCACCCCAGAGTTAAATGAGTCCAAAGTGTCCCAGGATTTGGGCTGGGGCAAGATAGAGCAAAGCAAGTTGATTTCAGTGAGACAGACCTGCCATTACAAACCCATTACAGCCTCTCCCTTTCTCTTCCCGCAGGCCAGGCCTCTCTGCCCTCAATCGTGGTCCAGGCGCTTTTGCTCTTTCTCTTCAGACACAGCCTAGGTCCACCTTGTCTCCAGCTTCTCTCGCTCCCTCGGGAGCGTTCGCTCTTACTCTCATCATTTTCTGATTTATTTTTTCTCAAAGAAAATTATATCCTATCTAGGTTCTTTCTTAAAGAAAATGGTAGATCTTTGTTTCACTCCAAGTACACTGAGCAGACCAGAGAAATGAATGAGTTTTTAAAGTTAGGATGAGAGGATGAAGGAACCATTAAACTATCCATAGGATATCCATAGAAAACATACTTTCATGATTAGCTGATAAAATAATTTTCTTAAATCACCACTGATCTTGACAACACTCCTGCTTCAAAGGATTTGCTGAATTTTTATGCAAGTAATTGAATAAAGAGATAGTCCAAAGTTTTGCCCCAGTCAGGAAAAACTTTCACAACCTGGCCCCAATCGTCCATCCCAGTTTTACCTCTTTTATCACTCCTTCCCAACCATACAACTCTTCAGCCAAATCAGTTCATTCTATACATCCCAAGCATTCTCTAAGTTTTCTAGTCTCTGGGATTGCCAAATCATATCGTTGCCTTATGCCTGGACCCTTCCCATAAAGGAATGTAAATCATAGGCATTCTTTAAAATCCTGATCGATTTCCAGTCTTGTCAAATCCAGACTGACACACTGTTTGTAACAGTCATTTGAGGAGTGATCACAAATTACCTGGTGTTACCCCATGAGTGGTGATCTTCCAGTCTTATTTATTTATTACTTATTTTTTATTCTTACAGACTGCATTTTGATTCACTGTACACAAATGGGGTACAACTTTTCATTTCTAAGGTTGTGCATGATGAAGATTCATACCATTCGTGTAATCATATATGTACGTAGGGTAAGGATGTCTGTCTCATTACACCATCTTTCATGCCCCTGCCCCTCCTGCCTCTTATTTCCCTCTACTTAATCTACAGTTCCTCCATTCTTCTCTTACCCCCAATCCCCACAACCCCATAATCTATCATCATCTCTTTATCAGGGAAAACATTTGGCCTTCAGTTTTGGGGGCTTGGCTTATTACACTTAGCATGATATTCTCCAATTCCATCCATTTATCTGCAAACACCATAATATTATTATTCTTTGTGACTGAATAAAATTCCATTGTGTATATATACTACAGTTTCTTTATCCATTCATCTGTTGAAGGGCATCTAGTTTGGTTCCACAATCTAGCTATTGCGAATTGAGCTGCTATAAACATTGATGTGGCTGCGTTACTGTAGAATGCTAATTTTAAGTCCTTTGGGTCTAAACTGAGGAGTGGAATAACTGGATCAAAAGGTGGGTCTATTCCAAGCTTTCTGAGGATTCTCCATACTGCTTTCCAGAATGGCGGCATCAATTTGCAACTCTACCAGCAATGTACAAGTGTGCCTTTTTCCCTATAACCATACCAACATCTATTATTGTTTGTGTTCTTAATAATAGACATTCTAATTGGAGTGAGATGAAATCTTAGAGTTGTTTTAATTTGCATTTCTCTAATTACTAGAGATGTTGCACACTTTTTCACGTATCTATTAATCACCTGCATAACTTCTTCTGTAAAGTGTCTGTCCAATTCCTTGGCCCATTTATTGATTGGGTTCTTTGTATTTTGGGTGTAAAGTTTTGTAAGTTCTTTATAAATTTTAGAGATTAGTGCTCTCTCTGAAGCATGTGTGGAAAATATTTTCTCCCACTCTGTATGCTGTCTTTTCACATTATTGATTGTTTCCTTTGCTGAGAAAAAGCTTTTAAATTTGAACCCATCCTATTTATTGATTCTTGCTTTGATTTGGTTGTGCTTTGGGGGTCTTGTTAAGGAAGTCTGGTCCTAGGCCAACATGATGAAGATTCGAGCCTACTTTTTCTCCTATTTGGTGCAGGGTTTCTGGTCTAATTCCTAGGTCCTTGATCCATTTTGAGTTGAGTTTTGTGCAGGGTGAGAGAAAGAGGTTTAATTTCATTTTACTGCATGTGGATTTCCAGTTTACCCAGCATCATTTGTTGAACAGGCTATCTTTTCTCCATTTTATGTTTTTGGCTCCTTTGTCTACTTTGAGGTAATTGTATTTTTGTGGGTTTGTCTCTGTGTCTTCTATTCTATACCATTGGTCTGCCAGTCTATTTTGGTGCCACTACCAGGCCATTTTTGTTACTGTTGCTCTGTATTATAGTTTAAGACCTGGTATTGTGATACCTCCTGCTTCACTTTTTCTGCTCAAGATTGCTTTGGCTATTCAAGGTCTCTTATTCTTCCAGATGAATTTCATGATTGCTTTCTCTATTTCTATGAGGAACATCATTGGGATTTTATTGGAATTGCATCTGTATAGAGCCTTTGGTAGAATGGCCAATATTAATTCTGCCTATCCAAGAACATGGAAGATCTTTCCATCTTCTAATGTTTTCTTCAATTTCTTTCTTTAGTGTTCTGTAGAGGTCTTTCACCTCTTGTTAGATTAATTCCCAAGTATTTTATTTTATTTTTTGAGGCTATTGTGAATGGAGTGTTTTTTCTAAGTTCTTTTTCAGAGGATTCATCACTTATGAATAGAAATACATTAGATTTATGCATATTGATTTTATATCCTTCTAATTTGCTGAATTCATTTATTAGTTCTAGATGTTTTCTGGGGGAGTTCTTTGGATCCTCTAAATATAGAATCATGTCATCAGCAAATAGTGATAGCAAATAGTTCTTCTTTTCTTATTTGTATCCCTTTAATTTCTTTGTTCTGTCTAATTGCTCTGGCGAGAGTTTCAAGGATGACGTTGAATAGAAGTGGTGATAGAGGGCATCCCTGTCTTGTTCCAGTATTTAGAGGGAAGCTTTTGGTTTTTCTCCATTTATAATGATATTGCCCATGGGCTTAGCATAGATAGCCTTTATAATGTTGAGGTATGTTCGTATTATCCCTGTTTTTTCTAGTGTTTTTAGCATGAAGGGGTGCTGTATTTTATCAAATGCTTTCTCAGTATCTATTGAAATAATCATATGATTCTTAACTTTAAGTTTGTTGATGTGATGAATTATGTTTATTGATTTCCAGATGTTGAACCAAACTTGCATCCCTGGGATAAACCCCACTTGATCATGGTGCACTACCTTTTTAATATGTTTTTGTATGCGATTTGCCAAAATTTTGTTAAGGTTTTTTGCATCCATGTTCATCAGGGATATTGGTCTAAAGTTTTCCTTCCTTGATATGTCTTTGTCTGGTTTTGATATCAGAGTGATACTAGCTTCATAGAACGAGTTTGGAAGGGTTCCCTCCTTTTCTATTTCATGGAATACTTTGAGGAGTATTGCTATTAGTTCTTCTTTAAAGGTCTTGCAGAATTTGGCTGAGAATCCATCTGGTCCTGGGCTTTTCTTGGCCCAGGCTTTTGACGACTCCTTCTATTTCTGTGCTTGGAAATTGATTTATTTAAATTGTGTATGTCTTCCTGATTCAGTTTGGGAGGATCCTATGTCTCCAAAAATTTGTCAATGTCTTTGATATTTTCTATTTGTTGGAGTATAGATTTTCAAAGTAGCTTCTAATTATGTTATGTATTTCAACAGTGTCTGTCATGGTCTTTCCTTTTTCATCACAAATTCTAGTAATTTGAGTTTTCTTTCTTCTTCTCTTCATTAGTGTGGCTGAGGGTTTATCAATTTTGTTTACTTTTCCAAAGAACAAACTTTTTGTTTTGTTAATTTTTTGAATTGTTTCTTTTGTTTTAATTTCATTGATTTCAGCTCTGATTTTAATTATTTCCTGTCTTCTACTACTTTTGGTGTTGATCTGTTCTTTCTCTAGGGCTTTGAGATGTAATGTTAGGTCATTTAGTTGTTGCCTTTTTATTCTTTTAATGTATGAGCTCACTGCAATGAACTTTCCTCTTTGTACTGCTTTCATAGTGTCCCAGAGATTTTGATACATTGTATCATTGTTCTCATTAACCTCTAAGAATTTTTTTGTTTCCTTCCTGAAATCTTCTGTTATTGCATCATTCAATAGCATATTATTTAGTCTCCAGGTGTTGGAGTAGTTTCTGTTTTTTATTTTATCATTGATTTATAATTTCATTCCATTACGATCTGATAGAATACAAGGTAGTATTTTTTCATATTTACTAAGGGCTGCTTTGTGGCATAACACATGGTCTATTCTAGAGAAGGATCCGTGTGCTGCTGAGAAGAAAGTGTATTCACTCGTTGATGGATGGAATATTCTATATATGTCTGTTAAGTACAAGTTAATGATTGTGTTATTGAGTTCTATGGTTTCTTTGTTTAGTTTTTGTTTGGAAAATGTATCCAGTGGCAGAGAGTGGTGTGTTAAAGAACATAAGCTGTGATAAAATATTAGCAATAAAATGATGTCATCATAAAATTATGTCCAAATTTGTTTATTTCCTTCAAAAATGTCCAATACTTTTTACATAACTGAGTTCTCAAAAAATGCCTATGAGACCAGGCAGATAGAATAAATGCTTGAAGTGGATTGGGGATTAATTGTAGCTAAGTAAGTATAGTAGGCCCTGTTGGCTGCATATGTATATGTGTGCAATCCAAAAGATGTCAACGGGCTGAATTTGTCTGCTTATTTGCCATCTTTGAATTTTATTACTTCACCCACTCTCAGAATGTATATGAAATACATAATAACAGGGATACATAAAAACAGGGATTGATGTCAATTCTAGTTTTAGTTCTAATAATGATACTTTATTTGAAATTAAAATCAGACATGTAAGAAGTAATCATGCTTTTATAAAATAAAAGAGTAAATTATACGAACAGGCTAAGTATAGATTTTTTAGGAATTCAGATTGATATTGATTACATCTTTGGTAGAATGAAGTTATAAAGATCTCCTGGGAGAAATTTGGTAAAATGCTAAATTAAACTATTATTGAGACAATAATAATTAACAATATTGAAGGTTTTATTACGTAGTAGATGCTAAGAACCTTCTTTAACTAATATGTTCTACTGAGATAATACTTTTTTTTTTTTGGTGCTGGGATGAACCAGGGGCTCTACACTGCTAGGCAAGCACTCTGCCATTGAGTGATCCCATCAGTGCTCTAAGGTAATGACTATTTCTGGTATTTTGTATATTTCATAAAGGTATTGAGAATTTAACGAGTAAAAAAATTCTTACCAGATGTAAACCTCTTTGTTTTTCAGCCAATCTTTGTTGTGCAATTTTCAGAACACTTTGGGCTTCAGCTACTTGGGTTCGTTTAGGGCCTGCCAACTTAAAAAGAACGTCAGAATATTTAAGTATTGAAAATGTCAAGTTTACTGTTAAAAATTCCACTAAGTTTGAAAGGTACTTACAAGTGTCAATCATTAAAATAAACTTTCTGGAATTTTGTATGTGTGCATAAGGGATATAAAGTAGCTTATTATGGTCATTAAACAAATAAAATAATACATGATAGTTGTCAGAGAAAAATGTAACAGGAGCACTTGACATCTGTGTGAGTCAGCATGGTATATTTGGTTAAAGTGTTTTTCATTTCACAGAAGTTCATTTTAAAAATTATTTCTGGGACTTTGGTGTGTCACTTTCAAGTCATCACAGATTAAGGAGGAAAAGCATACCTTCTGTACTTCATGGTAGTTGTTCAAAGCTATAACCCACTGGCACATGGAGCAGCAAGCAACAGAAACCAGAGCAAGCTTGTTTGGGTTGAAATCAGGCAAGCTTACAATTTTTTTCAGTTTCAGGAAAACCTAGAGAGAATATACGTGTTACATGAGAAAGAGATGTTATTGATCTGTTTTTCCCCAATGTACATTAGAATGAATGAAATTTTATTTCCTTTAAGGAAGACTCAACTACATGTTAATTGCAGAAGCAGACACATCTACGTCTAGGGTACAAAATGGCCCTAGGTCGGGAGTGGAATACCCTCTTTACTGAAAAACTGCTACTGCTGTTGATGCAGTAGCTTTGCTATGGTTTTTAAAAGGAACTCTAGCTTTTGGAAATGTGGTGTACAAGGTGGCCTGAAATCCCCTTGTGCACTTGATTGTGAGATGACTATGTGGTGTCTTCCCACCCTTCATTGGCAGTGGCATACTTGCAGGGCACAGTCCCCATTCAGTGGTCTGACTACTCAAAGATGCTGGTGTGGCCTGGGGCCTACTGGGGCCCACTGAGAATGCTCTCTCACTTAACTGTGTCAAACGCTCATAGATCTACATCAGCTAAATGGTAACATCTATAGTTAGTTATACAGAATTTCTCATCTCTTTCTAGGATCCATAATTGAAATGAAGTCTTACTCTGACTGAGATTCCTTTTCCCTTTCTAACCAGACAATTCCTCTCTTGCCTGAAGAACAGAAGCACTTTCCTGAATAATTTGGATGCCAGGTGGTCCATTATCAACTTATTATTATTGTTTTTCTTATTATCACTTAACATACTGCTAGAATTTTTATCATTTTTTAAAATTTTGTTTTATTTTTAAATTTTTATTTGTTGTTTTTAGATATACATGACAGTAGGGTGTATTCTGACACATTATATGTACATGGTGTGCAACCCATTCTAATTAGGATCCCATTCTTGTCGTTGTACATGATGTGGAGTTACACTGGTTGTGTATTCATATATAAGCAAAGGAAAGTTATGTCTGATTCATTCTACTGTCATTTCCTATTCCTGTTCCCTCTCCCTTCCTTTTGTTACCCTTTTTCTAATCCAATAAGCTTCTATATTTCACCTCCGTACCCTCCCTTGTTATGGGTTAGCATCCACATATGAGGGAGAGCATTTGACCTTTGGTTTTTTAGGATTGGCTTAGCACGACATTCTCCAATTTCATCCATTGACTGGTAAATGCCATAATTTCGTTCTTTTTTACAGCTGAATAATATTCATTGTATATATATACCACATTTTCTTTATCCATTCATCTGTTGAAAAGCACCTAGGCAGGCGCGGTGGCACACGCGTGTAATCCCAGCACTCGGGAGGCTGAGGCAGGAGGATCGCAAGTTCAAAGCCAGCCTCAGCAACTTAGCGAGGCCCTAAGCAACTCAGTGAGACCCTGTCTCTAAATAAAATACAAAATAGGGCTGAGGATGTGGCTCAGTGGTGGAGTGCCCCTGGGTTCAATCCCTCCAAAAAAAGAAAAGCACCTAGGTTGGTTCCCTAGTTTAGCTATTACAAATTGAGCTGCTGTAAACATTGATGTGGTTGTGTCACTACAGTGTGCTGCTTTTAAGTCCTTTGGGTATATACCAAGGAGTAGGATAACTGGGTCAAATGGTGATTCCATTCCAAGTTTTCTGAGGAATCTCAATACTGCTTTCTAGAGTGGTTGCGCCAATTTGCAGTCCCACCAGAAATGTATGAGTGTACCCTTTCCCCCACATCCTCACCAATATTTATTCTTTAGATAAGCTATTAGTTACATTTAACTTAAAAGATATATCTAAACAAAATCATAGGGAATCATATTTGCTAAGTATTCTTCAAACAGTGAATGTTTTTGCATTAATTCATGAACAATATGGATATTGACACTAATGTTCTGCTAAAAATTCACATTTTTCATGTACAATCCTGTACTTTCTATTAGCATAGAGCATAATTGTAACTAGTTTATTATCTAATTTGTAGTTCAATATCTATCTTCCCTGTTATAGAAGGAATATGTTGGTCTTATACACTATTCTGATATAATATCTCTTACAAGGAAGATGTTACTCAAATATTTATTGAATGACTTGATGACCATTCACCCCTTCAGCCAGAATAGTGCCATTTACACAACTACCAATTGATTAATCTGCCTATGAGCTTAGCTCTCAGTTCACCTGTATGTGATATCCCAGTTTGGATATTCTCCCATCCTCAGTCACTAAACTTTACATTTTTAGGCATTTGTCATAGCATTAACCACATTCTGGTATACCAAAATCTGCATTAGATTCCTTTGGCTACTATAATAAATCATCACAAATTGGGTAACTTAAAACATTTTGTCTCTTACAATTCTGGAGGCTAGAATCTGAAATAGAGATGTGGGTAGGGTTTCCAGTACCTTCCAGCTTCTGGTGCTGCAGGCATTACTGGCCTGTGGTGATGTCAGTGGCATTTGACCTTCTTTCTATTTATATGTATCCAGGCCTTTGTAACCTCTTGCTCATTCTGCTAGAGCTTTTCCTTTTCTCTTTACAAGAGTCACCTGCCCAACCTGGCCTACTTCACTCTCCTGGTGCCTTAAAGTCTGCTGTTTGTCCAGGACTTTGGCCTTACTTCCTTGAAGTTCTACAGCAAATTTACATTCTTTTGAATTAAATCTGCTATAGTAAAACTCTTCATTAGAGTTTCCGGAGTTATTTTCTTTAATTTTTTTTCTGTGCCTTAATCTATCCTTCCAATCACCTCCCACACGAATTAATATTTGTAAAGCACTCAAAACAATATCTGATACATGCTGTTATATGAACACCTATTACACAAATAAAAATAAACCTTAAACATCTTTATGAATTCATTGTGTTCATAATGTACTGCAATCCATCCAGGAAGACTCTCTTCCACCAATGTCCCCTTACTTTGCTAATCTTTATTATTTAAAGAGATTCAGGGACATGAGATGCTTCCTTGACACTTCCAGGAAACCTGTTGAGTTTGGATATGCAGCTTGCTCTCTGATTTTCTAAGTCTCACTATTGTTCTTCCACTTCTGATACATTTTTTTCCTTTAAAGAGTTTTTATTTGAAATGTTTTTTCACTTCTAATACAGAATTCTAATTCTAATACTTCTATTTGACTGCATAGGTTATAAATATGGAAGGCATCTGTTGTGCATTACTTAGGGAGCAAGTGTTTACCTTATCAGGTATGCTGTCCTTGTCAAGATTTATCAGTTTCTTCAGGAAACCAGTTTCTGAAAGAAGCAGCTTTGCCGTTGCCCAGTTAGCTTTCTTTTGCAGAATAATACACACTGCATTCATGACAGTCAGCACGAGGAAGGGAGGCCTTGTGTATACTCTGAAATAGGTGGTAAAGATGGAATCAGCTTCACAATGAAAAGCAAATGCATGCTGTAAACTCTCTCAGAAGATAACACACACAGATTTTTTTTTACATTGTATCATGTATGTTTTGTTCTAATTAGGGATACATGACAGTAGAATGTATTTTGACACATCATACATAAATAGAGTATAATTTCTCATTCTTCTGATTATACATGATGTAGGATCACATTGATCATGCAGTCATATATGCATAGGGTAATAATGTCGGATTCATTTTACTATCATTCCTACCCACATGCCCCTCCCCTCCTTTCACTTCCCTCTGTCTAATCCAAAGGACCTCCATTATTCCCTAGCCATCCTTCCACCCCCTTATTGTGCATTAGCACCCACATATCAGATAAAACATTCAGCCATTCAGTTCTTTGGGATTAGTTTATTTCATTTAGCATGTTATTCTCCAGCTCTATTAATTTACTGGCAAATGCCATAATTTCATTCTTCTTTAAGGCTGAATAATATTCCATTGTGTATATACACCACATTTTCTTTATGGATTCATCTGTTGAAGGATACCTAGGTTGGTTCCATGGTTTAGCTATTGTGAATTAAGTTGCTATAAACATTGATGTGGCTGCGTCCCTGTAGTATGCTGATTTTAAGTCCTTTGGGTATAAACCAAGGAGTGGGATAGCTGGGTCAAATAGTGGTTCCATTCCAAGTTTTCTGAAGAATCAACAGAGTGCTTTCCATAGTGGAAATTTGCAGTCCCACTAGCAATGTACGAGTGTACCTTTTTTCCCATTTCCTCACCAACATTTATTGCTTAGGCACTACAACCGAGACCCTGCACCTAATAGAAGAAAAAGTATGCCCAAATCTCACCATGTTGGCTTAGGAACTGACTTCCTTAACAAAACCCCTAAAGTGCAAGAAGTAAAATCAAGAATCAATAAGTGGTAAAGATTCAAACTAAAAAGCTGCTTCTCAGCAAAGGAAACAATCAATAATGAGAAGAGAGAGCCTACAGAATAGGAGAAAATCTTTACCACAAGCACCTCAGATAAAGCATTAATCTCCAGGATACATAAAGAACTCAAGAAACTTAACACTCCTCCCAAAATAACCCAATCAATAAATAGGCTAAGGAACTGAACAGACACTTCACAGAAGAAATACAATTGATCACCAAATATATGAAAAAATGCTCAACATCTCTAGCAATTGGAGAAATGCAATCAAAACTACTCAAAGATTTCATCTCGCTCTAGTCACTGTAGCAATTATCAAGAATACAAGCAACACACAGATTTTTAACATGAGTTATTTGGTTATCTTTTAAAATTTGAGTGTCTTTAATAGTTGTTTTCTTTGCTTTAGGAAGAAGAAAGACAAAATCTAAATATATAGAACATTTGAGTTAGAGGCTAATTCTTTTTATTATAAAACTATTCACTGCAGAGTTATTTAAAAATAGGAACTAGGGTTCAATCTATGTGCCACTTTTCAGAAACAAATACTTGATGCAAAGTGAGACCTGCTTACACTAGTCCTCCATTGCTTCACAGAAGGAGTTGTCTTGGATCCTTATTGATTTGCCCCAGTCTGCATTTTCTATTCTCTTCTTTCTTCTTTTAGTGACTGATATTTCAAAGAGGCAAAGGATTATACTGTCATGGGGCCAACATTTACATTTTCATTATAAAAACAGCAGCAAGGAAAGAATGAACTAAGTTGTGCATGTGCCAGATGTCTCTGCCACAGGTCAGGGAAGAGCAACAAAGATCATAATACAAGGCATCCTCATTTATGTGGCATTCTGAAGTGGGTTAAATGCACATGAGCAGTATCACAAAGGAGACTCTTTAAAAACAAAGTATATGCATGGAAATTTAAGGACAAGGCTGGTTTTCTTTAGCTTTTGTGGTGCTAGGGCAGGGGAAGGAAACTTCTCAGTGTGAAACCAGCCTTTATTGAGCAGTTATCTTAGGTAAGACTCTGTTCTGAGCATTTGAACTAATCCAGTGATTGCAGCATTTGCTGTCCCATTGCATAAAAGAGAAGCTCAGGCACAGGTTGTACAGCTAGAAAGTGGCAGTGCCAGGATTTCAACCCAGAAAGCTTGGTACCAGAGCCATTTACATAACCACCACAATATACCACCCCCCAGAAATAAGGCTAGAGGGATTTTGAACTGATCTCTCTGTCAGGAATATCTGCCACAGAAAAAGATAAGAGAGTAGAACCTTCCAGGGCAAAGTCACCAGATATGGGGGTGAAGGCTAAGCTGGGAAAGTACTGGCCTCTGTCATCATTCTGATGCCATCTCCTGATGCTCCCTGCCCACTGATCTTTAGCCATCTTGGTCTTTTGCATTTCCTGAAAGCCACCAGGCACATTTTCACCTTATGAATTTTGTGCTATCTGTTCCTTTGCTTGGAACACTATTCCTTTAGATATCTACCTGCTTTACCTGTAAATTTCATTCAGTTCTCTGTTTCAACTGAATGAAGCTTTCTCTAGCTGTAACTTCAGTGCCTGGCACACAGTGTGCATTCGATACATTTGCTGAATGAATGAAAAATAAATGCATAAGAATGAATGCTTATGAATGAAGTGAAAAAGGAAAAGGACATAAAAAATTCACTCTCCTTTTCTGGCTTCTCTCTGTGCATTTGCTTTTTAGCCTTAGGTGCATTAACTGCAGCATTGTGATAGGCTTTTTTGTGGTTGTTGCTTTTGGTACTGGGTATTGAATCCAGGGCTTCACTCATGTTGGCAAGTGCTCTACCACTTGGCTACACCCGTAGCCTGTATTTTAGTTATTTTATTTTGAGACAGGGTCTCTCTAAGTTGCCCACGTTGACCCTGAATTTGTGATCCTCCTGCTTCAGCCTCCTGAGCAGTTGGAATTGTAGTCACGTGCCATAACACCTGGCTGTATGCTTCTGTTCTTTACCATAAAAATTGATTAAAAAACATTTTTCTACTGTTTTATATTCTTATCCCAAGACTTAATAATATGTTATAAACATGATGATAGATTTGTTCCATATTTCCACATCTTTTACTGAAATACTACTTTCTAAAAAGAATGAAAAACATTCTTAAAACACAATATGCAAATTCTCCTTACTTGTTCAATGGGAGAGCTCAAGTTAAAAATATATCACTGAAAGATTCAACTTAGAACCAACAGGATCAGATCTTTGTACCCTAAAGTATTTCATTTCTTTCAGTATTTTCTTAGCCTTACTCTTGAGTCACTTTGACAGTGGGTAGACTGGGAAAGGGGGAAGCCCTTCCCACAGCGGCACCTTGTGGTAATATCCAACATTGCATTCTCAGATGTGCATCTGGGTATTCCTACTGATCCCAAATATTCTCTCTAGAGCTAAACTAAGTAGGGCAGAATAAATATTGTCTTCTTACTTCTGGAGACAAATTCAGGTAATACTGTATTTTATCAGTTCTAAGATGTAAATTTTTACATCTCAGAGGCTGGGATTCAGTTTATAACAAATGGTACATCGTAATTTAACTGA
The DNA here is from genome assembly GCA_020662805.1 of Glaucomys volans. Classification (NCBI taxonomy): domain Eukaryota; kingdom Metazoa; phylum Chordata; class Mammalia; order Rodentia; family Sciuridae; genus Glaucomys; species Glaucomys volans. The sequence continues at coordinate 385,381 of JAJEJO010002651.1, forward strand.
CAGTATTTTTTTCTATCTTACAATAATAATATGCCTTAAAATGGAATAGAATGGAAGACATAGAGACAAATCCATAGAGATACAATAATCTGATGCATATGTTGAAGAAAAGATACTTTTTAAAACAGATGGTGCTGGTAAAACTGGATATCCATACGTAGAAGAGTGAAACTTGGTCCCTATCTCTCATCCTGCACAAAAGTCAACTCACAGTGGATCAAACACTTAGGATGTAGTCCAGAAAATTTTTAACTGCTAGAAGAAAACATGGAATCGACACTCCCAGTATATTGGCAGAGTCACCAACTTCCTGAAAGTTCAAGGAATAAAACCAAGAATCAATAAGTGGAATGGCATCAAATTAAAAAGCTACTGCATAGCAAAGGAAATGATTAAGAGCATGAAGAGAGAGGCTGTAGAATGGGAGGGAATCTTTGTGAGATACTACTCAGACAGGAGATTAATATACAGAATATTTGAGAAACACCAAAAACTTAACACCCAAACCCAAAACAATCTAATTAATAAATGGGGGGAAATTAACCAGACACTTCCCAGAAGAAGAAATACAAAGGACCAACAAATAAATGAAAAAAAATGTTCAGCATCTCTAGCAACCAGGGAATGATATTTCATCTGATATCAGTCAGAATGGCAATTATCAAGAATACCAACAATAATAAATGCTGGTGAAGATGTGGGGGAAAGGTGTAGTCATATATTGTTGGTGGGACTGCAAATTAGTATAACCATTTTGGGAAGAAGTATGGAGAATCCTCAAAAAACTAGGAATGGAAGATGCATATGATCCAGCTATCCTACTCCTTGGTGTATATTCAAAAGATCTAAAATCAGTATATATAAGCAATGCAATCACTTCAGTGTTTGTAGCAGCACAATTCACAATTCACAATAGTCACATTATGGGATCTGTCCAGATACCCAACAACAGATAAAGAAGATGTGGTATATACACACAATGAAGTTTTACTCAGCCATGAAGAAGAAAGATATGGCATTTGCCAGTAAATAGATGGAACTGAAGAACATCATGTTAATTAAAATAGGCTGGACCCAGAAAGTCAAGAGTGAAATGCTTCCTTTTATATGCAGAAGCTAGACCAAAATAAGAAAAAAAAGAAAAGATGGGAGTCCCATGAAAATGAAGGAGAGATCTAAGGATCTAAGGAGTAGAGGAAGGGAAGTAAGGGATGTAAAAAGGGAGGAACAGTGGAATGAAACTGACCAGACTATCCTATGTACATATGTGAATACATCACAGTGAAGTTCACCTTCATGAATGTGTATAGTACGCTAATAAAAACACTACAAATAAACAGAAGAAAGACCAGTAGAATAGAAGAAAGGGAACAAGAGGAAGAAGTAGGAGAAGGAAAGGGAAAGTACTGGGGACTGAATTAGAGCAAATTAAATTCCATGCTTGTATAATTATGTCAAAATGAATGCCAATATTATGTATAACTATAATGTACTAATCAAAAATTTTAAGAAATAATGATACAATTGATAGCATCATAAAATTGACAACATACAGTATATATATATACTACACATAATGAAAGATGTGAAGTAACCAAGATGGGTTTAAAAGAACTTAATCTAAAATTTGAGTACAGAATTAATAACCTTTACAATGAATTTACAATTTATTCTGAACTCTTCTAACTCAGAAGAAAGTTAGGTGAATTAGTTACCTTAATTCAGCAACATCAGATTTATCCAGGGCATTTAGAGCCACAATTGCCTTTTCTATAGTTGGCAGCACACTGTTTAATTCATCAGCAGCTTTCTGCAATAAAAATATAAGCCCCTAAATACATGTAAGTGCATATAGTTGCATATCTAAAATTTTTTTTGTGTTGAACCTGGAAAATATAATTAATTGGACATTTTTTAAACTCTGCCTTCCCATAAATTTATTGTTATAATGCCTGTCAAGTTATACATCTTGCATGACTTAGATATGTGTACACATACTTATACTGTTGTAAACATTTGTCATAGTCCTAAGTGTTGTGTATTATCTCATAATCCCTAATGAGAATGTATTGTTGTGGGATTCTCATGTAGAGAGACAGGGCACCAGGGTGTTCTGATGGTGCCATGTTATCTTTTTCTTTGTTCTAAGATAGTCCCTACCCCACTACCAGTGGGAAGCAAAAACACTGTTTGGCTTCTGCCTTCTCTTTTTAGACTCAGTGTAGTATTAAGAATGGCCTTTTGAAGAGTGGTCCAGTTAAAGGTGTGATTACCATAAGGATAAAATGCATACTCTAGTTCTTCACTTGTACAGATCCTTTCCAAGGGCATGGAAGGAAATCTGTCAGCATGTTTGCAGGGTCACATGTTTTCATTAAACTTGCTAAAATAAGACTTTTTCACTATAATCAATTAGGACAATTTCTCTTCTCCTTTGCCTCCCTCATTGTCAGGTATCCTTTCATGGCTGTGGATATTTTGGGCATCTAGCTAAGGAGTTGAATTAGGAATGATATTTCTCTTGCTCACCGTGACTTCCTTGTATAATAAAGTTATTGTAAGTTATCTGGAATAGGAATGGCTTCTGGAAATACTTCTGTTGTCCACTGTTCCAGCTCTCCCAGTGATGGGACATTAAGGTGCAGGTAGAAGTCATACTACAGTGTAAACTTGTCCTATTGTGCCTGGCACCAGAGGTTAGGTGGTTAGCAGGGGGAAAACAAGGTTTGCAATGTAGGGGCCCAGGAGCTGGTCCGTTGAAAAATCCTTCCATTTATTAGATGTATAAAATTGTAAGCCAAGATCTGGATTTTCACTGACACCTACTCAAAATGGAAGTTCATGAGTATACTTGACAAGCAGCATATACTATTCTAAGTCTACCATGTATTTCTTAAATGAGAGTTGTGAAAAACAGAATTAATTAGAATTTATAGTTTTTCAAGCAATAATTGTTTATTTAGAAAATTTCATTGAAGTGAGAAATTATAGATTGCTTATATAACTGCTTATGTAATTGAAAAAGTGCTTTATTGCATAAAAACTTTAAATTCTATTGTCTATTTACAAATTTGTGGAATATGAAATAAAAGTAATTAATTAATAAGTCACTTTTAGATTTTAGAGATTATAAGTACACTGAGTAGCAAATCATAAAGAAAAATTTCAGATCATACCAAAAGTAATAATTTATTAAGAGGAAAAAATGCATTAGGATACAAGTAATGAAGTGGCTCTGGGTTTTTAAATAACCCAGGTAACAAAGAAGAATTTGTGAGCATGTTAGGAAAATTTATATTTTGTGCTGAGTTTATAAGAAATATCGACCTTAATGAAAAGAACACAAAAGTCAGGAAATACCTCCATGATGAGGACTTGATGGAAAACTGGTCAAAAAATGTCAATTTAAACAGTACTTAAAATTAATCACTATGCAAGCAATCTTGAAATGCCATTATCCCTTATTCCAAATTTGATGGTTTTTCTAAAAATATTCATGATATTGTCAATAATGAGTTTATGAGGTTGGAAGAAAGTTGTAAACTATCAAAAGTGGGCAGGTAGCTTAAAAATATTTCTGACAGGAAACTTCGGATTGAAAGCAATGCTGATAATGGAAGCACAATTGACAAGAAAAAGCCAGGCTGACACTTTTCTTATTCCTGACATGAACTTTTCTTTAGCCAGGTTAAAAGGTAAAAAAATCAATGATGAGATAGTCAGATCTGAAAAGAAGCCAACCAAAACATTTTGAAATTACCAAGAGGACTACTTGAACTGTGTATTGACATTCACTATAGTTCAGAATAAAACTTGCCCTAAGCGTTTATTGTGCTTTGGGATATTAGCCAACGGCAATAGCACTTGTATGTAATTTGTAAATAAGTTATACATGTACTGGTGTGTATATCTGTATGTATTTTAAATGATAGAATTACTTCAATAAAGACATGAATGAAGCTCCACTCTCCCCCTTCTCTGAGCATGAGAGACTATTGAGCAGACAGAACTAAGCACTGGGAAATTTGATGAATCACACTTGCTTCTGCTGGGATTTAAACTAGGCAGGATAGTGAGGAATAGCTGATTTTAAAATAGGACTATTCAGTGACTATTCATTGAACAACAGAAGTGACACACACCAAAAAGCCAGGCCCTAGAACTGCCTCGTTTCTTGCAGATGTTCCTCTTGGAGGCCAAATGTATTCTAATTTTTATTAGTGTATTATAGTTATGTATTTTTTGACATGATCTTGAACGAGTTTCTGTCACTGAAACCATCAGAGCTTTTGAGAAGTGTGGGTTTCTCAAGGACGGGGACCATGCATCTTTGTACTCCCTGCTTTCATTTAATAGTGTAGTGGGGACTTAATAAATATTTGTTGGGATAAAAATTAAAAGCATCCATAGTTGGTCATGATAAAGAGCAGTCTGACACAGTTGGGGGTTAGAAAATAAATTTTCAAATCTAAAATCATTTTTATTGTCTATATTTTAATTTTACCTGAGCATAATCTTCCACAATTCTTACTTCTTTTGCCAGAATTTCTTCATCCTGTTTAACAAGCATCTGAACTTTCTCAACTACTTGTGAATCTTTCTGTAGTTTCTCCATCATAGTTTCAGTTTCCTAATGAACCAAATAATTTTCCTTAGGATGAATTTTGAGACATGATCTCTTTTGAAAGGAGAAATTCAATTAGCTCATTTTGTTATTATAAAATTTATTGAAGTCAGCTGAAATACTTTTATTTAGAATACTTGACAGACTGCAAGGTACCACAGCATATTTCATATGGATTTAACTAATTAACTAGGGAATCTCTCTGTATAAACCTCTATAGTTGGTTATATACCTATGTTCACACTAAATTATTAAAATGTAATCAAGTTACTATTTTGCTGTTATTGTTGTGATTCTCCCCCTCATTTCACAAATGGGAAAATTGAGACTAAAGGAGATTTAAGTAATTTCTTCAAGGTTGCACAGATATAGAGTAGTGCCATTGGAATTCTAAGTCACCTTTGTCAGGTATCAGAGCCTTTATTTTCAAACAAAGGTCTATATTGTTTATATTCAAACAATGGTCTATAAAATCTTTAAGAGATTTCACCAAACATACCTTTGTTTTTTGTTCTATTTGAGGACCAAGCATCAAGAGCTCCTCCTGCATGTCTGTAACTAGTGCAGTTGCTTCCAGGATCTTGGATAGACCTATGTGGAAACGACACCTGAAGGAAAAAGAAAGCCTGAGCTGAGTCTCCCTGGTCTGAAATGCTTGGACCCTGAAGAATTTCAGATTTTGGAGTTTTTCGAGTTTTGGAATATTTCCGCAGACCTTTCCAGCTGAGCCTCCCCTAACTGAAAAGACAAAATTGAAAACTTTTCAGTGTCAGGTTGGTGCTCAAAAGTTTTGGATTTTGGATTTTCAGATTAGGGATGATAGATCCAAAATTCAGGGATGCTCATCCTGTATTAAGAAGGTGTAAAACGTAACAAAATATTAGTGACATAATTTGATAGCATATCAAAGGCCAAATGGGGTTTATTCCAGGGATGCAAGACTAGTCCAGTATTTTTAAAGTATGCCAATATATCCACCATGACAATATTCATGATAAGAACTCATTTTTAAAATTGTTTCTTTTTAGTTGTACATAGTACATTCTATACAGTGGAATCCACTTTGACAAAATTATAGCATGGAATGTATCTTTTTCTTGGGGGAGGTACCAGGGATTGAACTCAGGGTCACTTGGCCACGGAGCCACATCCCCAGCCCTATGTTGTATTTTATTTAGAGACAGGGTCTCACTGAGTTGCTTAGTGACTTGCTTTTGCCAAGGCTGTCTTTGAACTTGTGATCCTTCTGCCTCAGTCTTCTGAGCTCCTGGGATTATAGACTTGTGCCAACATGCTTGGCATGGAATATATCTTATTCTAATTAGGATCCCATTCTTGTGGGTGTACATGATGGTGGTTTTTACTTAGGTATTTTTATATATGTATGTAGGAACATTATGTTAGATTCATTGTATTGTCTTTCCTATTTCTATCCCCTCATCCCTTCCCTTCATTCCCCTTTGTCTAATCTACTGAACTTCTCTTCTCCCCCTTCCTCCCCTCTTATTGTGGTTTAGCCTCCACATATCAGCAAAAAATTTGACCTTTGGTTTTTGAGGATTGGCTTAATTCATTTAGCATGATAGTCTCCAGATCCATCCATTTACTGGCAAATGTCATAAAGTTATTCTTTATGGCTGAGTAATATTCCATTGTGTATATACCATAATTTCTTTATCCAATCATCATGATAAAAATTCCTATAAAACTAGGAAACAAGAGGAAGTCCCTCAATTTTATAAAGACAGGCACATTAAAATAAAATGAGCATTAAGGAAAACCTGAAAAAGAAAATTGGAAATCTGAGACTTGGCTTCTAGTGGAGAAAACCCTGTACAGGTAATTTGGGCTTTACATATGACAATTTCCTAGAAGGGCACCTTCAATTGAAGTAGAATATTTAATCATGAGTTTTGGGATGGGGAAAAGGTCCAAGTTGGCTGTAAGAGACCCAAACCACATAATCAACTGTTACCAATTTTTCTTATCCCATGTTTACCCCCGGAAAACTGGGATATGGGAATTTGTGAGTAGCAAAGTTGGAAAATGGGGAACTTTCGCCTTGTACTTCTTCTGCCGCCTAGCTATATTTTCTAGATGTTGGCCTGTTATGGATACTGATAAATGATCACACATATAAGATCACACAGCCCTTAGGGTGGCCCTGGTGGAAGATGTTCTTGGATAGTATGAGGAATGTAAGGAGGAAACTGTTGAGCCATCATGGCATATGTGTGGGTAAGACATGAGGAAGACGAATAAAAGGGGAAGTAATTTTGACAATTTTTTGCATTTGATGTGATCATGTGATTTTTCTGCTTACCCTATTAATATAATGGATGTGTTGATTGACTTTCAAATGCTAAACCAGTCTTGCATCCCTGGTTTGGCCATGATGAATAATTCCTTTTATATTCCATCATGGACAGCAACAATGCTGGGAGGTAAGGAGAAGACACTTCAGATGCTAGGAGTCAGGAGTGGAAGGAGGGCCCATTAATCTCTCTAATCTATAGGGTGTGTGGTCAATTTACCTAGGCTGTTGCCATCACTCCCAATTTAACTGCTGATCAACAAAAATTTAATCTAACAGAAATTTCTCAGGAGCTGCCAACTTTAGGAGTAGCAGACTAATCAAGCAATATAACAAGATTACCTTTCTGAACTTTGATACGATTCCTTTAGCCTCATTATATTTACAGACTATCTCAGCTGCTCTAACATTGAGCTTCTCAAGTCCTATGTGATGCTGTTAACAAAAACTTAAAAAATTAGACTCTAACCCCACATTAGCAAAATTTTGCATTTCCCTTCTCTTCCTCCTCCTTCTTTTGTGGTACTGGGGATAGAGCCCAGGGGCACTCTATCATTGAGCTACATCCCCAGCCCTTTTTCTTTTTGATTTGAGACAGGGTCTCCTGAAGTTGCCAAGGCCAGTTTTGAACTGAACTTGCAATCCTCCAAAGACAGCTACAACTTCTTATGAAAACATGAGGCTTATGCGTCCTTTCATAGGCAAGCTAGTCTAAGTTCTTTATCATGAGTAGTGATGAAAAATCACATTGCCTTGCACTTCCTGCTGGCCAGTTGAGACAGAATATGTGCAATTGCCAATACTTCTTGATGCATCTGGGTGAAGAACATTTTTAACTGGTTTGGCTCCAGATAGGGAGCCTGGTTGTTCTGCCCTCCAAGAGGGAGTCATAGACATGGTTATTCTCATTCAGTGTTCCCTAAGACAAACAGAATTGATTTAATTCGAACCCCTATTGGAACAATTAATTAGGGTATTTGATGTTGGTATTAGGGTATCTAATGATGATGTTCATTTTTTAAATACTTGTTAGCTGGCTACAAGACAGGTCAAAAAATGAACTTGTTGGGGAATGGTTGTACCAGATGACCTTGGCAATCTTTCATGTCTCCACATAGGTCATACAGGCAAGGCTTAACTGCAACTAATTTAAGTCTTGGCAGAGCTACTTTGATCCTGCAGAACATGAGAACATGGGATGTTTGTGAGCCGATGCTACAAGGCTGTTTCCCACTAACTTCCCTATCTTTTGGGGAAGCTGTCATGAGAGCTTATCAATGTCTCCTGGGTTCTGATTAGGTATGAGGGGCTGGGTATGTAGCTCAGTGGCAGAGTGCTTGTCCAGCACATTCAAGGCCCTGGGTTGGATCCCCAGTACTGTTAAAAATACTAAAAAGGTTCTGCTTAGATATGAGGCTTTCTGCGTCATGTCTTCTCCCCCAACTCCTCAGGTATACTTGTTGGATATACAGCCGCTTAGCTGCGGTGTAGCATGTGCTCCTCAGTCATAGCGCGTCCCAACTCTCTGTGGTGTAGTTGACTGACCCTTTCCTTTTGGTGTTAAGGGGCATGGGGAGTAGTAACTTTAGTCATTGTCTGTGTAAGTAGATGTTGTCTATGATTCAATTGAAGCAATTTGCTGGATTGAGACAATTTCCATTGAGTATTAATTTTAACACCAATATTGATTTCACTGAATGTCAAGTAATATTTTATTTCATATCCTCAATATGTAGCTGGAATTCTATATAACTTCCTCAAAATTCCAGATAATAAATGTTATAAATGCAACACAATAAAGGGGAAACACTTCCAATGGGGTAGTAAAGACCAGTAAAGAATGTAAATGCCAGATGAAGTTCCATATGGCAGCAGTTTCATGCCAGGTAATCTTTCATTTATCATTATGAGATAGCCAACAACTGCAAATTTTTGTTTCTTAAAATATGTTTGAAAACCTGGCTTAAGACAATAAAGAGTTATTGACAACATCCACAGATAATATTGCAGATATTAGGCCTTTGCTTTTTCCATAATGGAAAAGGTAGATTTGGGATCAACATTTTATATTTGTGTCTCTTTTACAAATAAAAACACCAATCTAAAATACATGTTTATGATTTGGTCTCGAAGTCTTACCTCTTCATTTGCATTTCCTCCTCTTGTGACCTCAGAATATATGCAAATGTTTCCAGGAACTGCAAGTAGCTTCTGGGAGTGACATAATAATGCCTTCCAGTTTCTTGAAAGTATTTTGGGCTTAAGTTCCTTACGCTTTTGTGAATTTGAACACATGTTGGGGCAAAATTTTCCTTTAAGTTCTGAAGAATAATAAATTTTTTTAAAGAATTAAAAGAGAGCAATATGGACTTGCATAAATAAAACTGAACACTGTGAATAACTAGAAATAATTTGTCATTTCTGAGATATGGAGATGTAGAGAAAGATCCTGGCTAAATGGGACCATGAACACATCAGCTGTAATAATTGGGATAGTGGTGAGGTAAGAAGAGGCAATCATATAGCTGAAGATTAGTGGTATACAAGACTCAGGCTCCTAGGCTTTACCCTTATTTTTGTTACAGCTATCCAAGGACTTAGGGCACCAGCATCAGTGACCAGGGGTTATGGTGCTTTTTCTATCTCTCATTTCCTTTCTTAAATGGTTATCAACAGCAAGATAAACAAGGAAGTTTCCTTGAGTAAAACAGAGCTACAAAAATGTGAGGGCCCAAAAGACACACAGGTGGGTAAAACCAGAATAGAAATGGCATTTGCTTAGATTGGGAGAGAATTTAGGTTTAGACATAATTGAGTCCAGGCTACCCATCTCCAGTCCACCAAGCCCAGCTAATACTGGTCACTTCTGACCCAGATGCATTTTCTTCTAGTTTCACTTGTCTCTGTTCTTCTTGGCCTTTGCTTTCCTTGAACACTTGGACAAGCAAGAGCACAGTCCCTTTCTAAGTCCTGCCTTGAGTTTCAGGCTCCAGGCATTTACATCTTCTTTTGTCAGCATTCCTTTCCCCTCCTCTACCAGCTGGGTTATATGGAGTCTTTGATCACTCTAGAATGGATTCTTACTTGTGGCTTATAAATTCGGAGCTAATTGTATGTTGTGGTTTTTATTCTCATTTCTTTGTAGTTTTGCTGTGATAGCCAAGCCAAGCAATTTACAAGGCATACCCAGAAGGCTGCAGAATCTTTACCACAGAATCTGCTATGCAAACTGCAGGTGGTTTTCCTTCATGGAAATCTCTGTTTATCATGGGGGCAGAATAGTGAAGAGACCCAGGCAGTGCAGAATCTGAGTGCATTTGAAATAGGGTGTGTAAGGGGGCAAAAAAAGATGGAGACTGAGAGGAGTCAGGATGAGCAATTGACCCATTTTGTAACTTGGCTTAGAATTGTCTATTTTGCCCATCTAGGATTCATTGCTGTTCAGAGATATAATGCTACTAGATGCTGTTAATAAAATGAAACCTTCTCTTGCTTTAGATATTTACCTCTTTGTTCTCTGAATTCATCTTTTCTCTTAAGAAAGAGTTGGCTACAAGAAGGAGAGCTTCTTCTGGCCACTTATGGTACCAATCTATTGTGCAGGAGCTGATCATAGAAGGATATGCTCTGCAATTTTGGCGCAAGTTAGGTCCTGAAGGACTCATGATTATGAAAACATGAAGATATTTACATATTCTCTGGAAATTAATGAAAACATAAGTTGTTAAAATGTAATCCGCTACTTATATTATATATATTTTTATATATTATGTTTTATATTATATTTTTATGGGCTTTTTAATTTTTAAAATGTTTATAGACTTCATTTTGATTCATTGTACACAAATGGGGTACAAATTTTTCATTCCTATGGTTGTGCACAATGTAGATTCATTCCATTCATGTAATCATACATGTACATAGGGTAATGATGTCTGTCTCATTCCACCATTTTTCATAACCCCTCCCTCTCCCCCTCTCATTTCCCTCTTCATAATCTAAAGTTCCTCTATTCTCTCTCCCCCCCCCCCCATCCAATTTTATATCATCATCCACTTATCAGGGAAAACATTTGGCCTGTGTTTTTTTTTGGGATTGACTTATTTCACTTAGTATGAAAAATATTATATTGAAAACTCCATTTAAAATTTGCTTCAGTTCTTTCCTTAGTGGGTGAACTAGAGACTGATTAATTGTGCATTGAGTGACTGCAAGAGAGTCCTTCCCAGGACACTCACAGCCCACAGAACCATTCTGAGGGAAGCATTCATTTCTTCTCCATGTGACTGTACCCTCTTGGCTTTAGCTGGATGGACTCCGTAGGGGAGGTACTGGACTCAGAACCCTCTTTTATGAAGTGGTCTGGTACTAGAGTTTTGTTGAGTAGTGGACCTTATAGCAGATGGCCATGGCAACCATTTGACTCTTTTCTGGGGTGGTGTGCCTTTAGCAACCCACAGAGACTCAAAGTCATAAACGATCAGGTGAATTAGAGCTGAAAGACACACAGAGAAAGAAAAGACCCACAGAACAGATAGGGCACCAGAGGAGGTATTAATAAACTCCTCTAGCTAAAGGATTATGGCCAAGCAATGCTAGATGATGTACTACTTTTTTAACAGGTCCCAGGCTAAGGGCTAGTTTCTTTGAACTTTGCCTGTATCACTTTTCCTCATCAGACCTGGCTTGCTGCCCTTGTTCTTGGCAGTACTGACCATGGGGCACAGAGTCCTTCCTTATTTCCATATGTCACTTTATAATAAATTCACATTCCTGAAAGCAGCCTCATCTTGTACAAAATGATGATATCTTCAAGTATCAAGCAAAATATTTTGCTAAATAAGTATGGTAAAGCTGAAAAAAGACTAAACGGTAAGATTTTTCTTTTTCTCCTTTTTGTCTTTAAAAAATTTATAAAGGCAAATGAAACTTCTCTATGCAAAATTCATACAATACATAAATTTTAAAGTAAAAATGAAAGTACCTCCCTTTTCTTGACCCATCCCGAAACTGCTGCCTGAAGGTATCCAAAGTTATTAGTTTAAAGTGTTCGTTATTTCATTGTTATTATAAGATACAGCAAATACTTTTTGGAAGTACAGTATAATATATATAAATAGTAAAATAAATAATTAAAGTTGATTTCTAACTGGGGTTCTTGGTTTTTCATTTCTGGAGTGCCCTATTCTCCATATTTTAAATCAGAATTTGTTATTTCTTCCCACTTGAAATCTATTTAATAAACTAATTACAATATCAAGTCACTAGAGTACCACAAGTTGTCAGGATAACTTCTGTTCTTTTCACCATGGCATCTGAAAATACAACTCAATCCAAGCATTCACTCATATAGCATATGTTCCCTACCAACTGTGGATTCCATTTCTGGAAATTTTTATTTTTTTTAAACTTCCTCTTGTGACAGATATTAAGCATCTTTTGAAGAATGGTGGGAGGCCAGGTTCAATTTTCAAATGACTCCAAGGTAGAAAAACCTGATATGTTACCCTGTGGTTCATCCCCAGTGAACACTGTGGCTTGAATAATCATGGCCATCCATTTACTAAGCCATTGGTCATCCAGTGTGTGGAAAAACACAGAAGGTCCAGGTCATTAGTGTAGTCTGTATCTATTATCAGCCTGGTCTTTCACAGACTCCCTGCTGCTCAAGTTCATTATGAATATTGCTTGTTCTCTTTGGTCAGTTTCTTTCTGTATCCATCACCTTGTGGTCAATTCTAGGGCTACTCAAAGGAATGAAAGAATTCTTATTTTATGCCTTTCTGATTTGTTACCAACATAGCTGAAAGGAAGCCTTATTAACTGGGAAAGAATCTCAGTGTAAGAAATAATCTTGGGATCTCCTTTAAAAAAATTTGTATTGCCTACAAGCTGTTACTGTTTTATCTTTTTAAATTGTTGATAGCCAGACAGGCTCCAGACAACTGTTAATCTTTGACATACCTAAGGTATGCAGTGTCTGTGTGTAGGGATGGTGATCATTATTTTAGCTTTAAAAATTCATACTCAACTTGAAAATCATGTACCCAACTATATAAATGTGGTCTGCTTTTAACTTAACACGACAGTTTGATAAAGTCAACCCACAAAAAAGTACCTTTTGGAAGAATGAGAGTAAAGATTGTCTATCATCCACATAGTCAGATTGTTCAGCCAAAGATCGAATCCTCATTGCGATAGAATCCAGCTCTTCATTTTCAAATAAGTCAGGTATTTTTCCTGAACTGACAGTGTAGCTCAAATCTTCCAAAAGTGATTTCTTAGGTGAAACATATTTTTAGTCAGGAATGAGTAAATTATTCATATATTCTGCTCCTAACAAACTGAGAAAGTAGTGGTATTTAAGGGTAACTGAGGCTTTTTTTTAAAAACTAATTTCTTGATTAAATTCCATTGAAAACATTTTTTTCTGAGTCAAAATAAGCTTTGTTCATCCATCCACTCATTCAGACGTTAGAGGAATATATTCTTGGTATCGACAGCATGTCACATACCTGTGTTAAGCATGGAGCAAGAGGTAATGGGTACAGTAATGAACTGAGCAGGGACCTTGCTTCAAGCAGTTCACAGAAGCCCTGAATGCATCTACATTTGTGTTTGAACAGTGGACAAACTAGAAATAACATGGCAGAGGGATTGTTTTAATTAAACCAAGTGCATTTCTATTTAGGGTTCCAAATCTAATGCGGTAGGAAACAGAAGAGAAAAAGCGGGGAAAGAAACTCTTCCTGAAGAATTACTATGAAAGTGTAAACATTTTGCTTTCGAGAATAAAAATAAGTTTTCTTAAAAAGACCCAACTTTCTTCAGCGGACTACATTCATTCAAAACTATGGCATGATTACAAATACATGAACTCTGTGGGCTATGATTAGGCAAGGGCAGAGAATAATGAAAAGAATTAATATAGTCGGCTAATTGGACTATGAATAAGTATTTTCTTATTTTCTTTTCAAATATTAAATTACTTGGGGATAGGGCTACATAAATATCAAGCTTTGGCAAATAACAAAGACAGAAAGCACTTACATGTTCTAGGGATAAATTATCAACCATCAGAACGGTGGCGCTCCCTTCTAGCCCTGTTTGAAGAGACACCTTTTTAAGGACTTCTTTGAATTCTGTGTAGGCATAATTGTGAGATAGAGGCACTTGGTATAGTTTGTGTTCTGCCACATAACAGGCTAAGGTTGCACAAGTTTTTTTTCCACATCCACCTGTTCCAATCTTTGAAAGGAAAAAAAAAATGGAATCCAACATATGATTTCTACAAATTTTCTAAGAGTCTATCAATATACAGTTTTGGTTTATTTGTGCTCAAAACTTTGTCAGAAAAACACATTTTAGATCATTTTTATTTATAACTTTTTAGGTGGTATATTAAACATAATTTAAATATTTTATCAAAATATTATAAGGCACTTATCCACATTCAATATTTTCATTTTTTCATAACCTCTTGAAATATAAAAAATAATTTCACTGAAAAGATAACATGATCTGGAAAAGAAGCACAGAGAAGCTTAGAAATCATCATTATGTCACTGTTGATATCTGGTTCTTCATTTATGAGAAACTAGATAGATATTTATGTTCAGCAATAATAAATCCTCTTTGGTAATGATGAAAAGGTATTCTTTTTTAAAAACAATTTTATTAAAGTATAATTCATGGTCTACATCTATTTCAAGTGTCTAATAATTTTTAGTAAATTTATAGATTATGCAGCTATTACCACAATCCATTGTAGAACATTTTCATGACTTCAAAAAGATCTCTGAAGTCCATGTTTGCTAATGCCCATCCCAATTCCTAGGCCCAGGCTCTAATTTGCTTTCTATTTCTGATGATGTAGCTCTTTTGGATATTTCAAACCATTGGATGAAGTCTGTTAAATCTTATTTCTTTCATGTAATATAATTATTTTGAAGTTCTCTCATATTGTAGTGCATTATCAATAGTTTGTTCCTTTTTTCATTTTTTAAATTTATTTTGATTCATTGTACACAAATGGAGTACAACTGTTGTTTCTCTGGTTGTAGAGTCACACCATTTGTGTGATCGTTCATGTACATAGGGTAGTGATGTTTGTTTCATTCTGTTATTTTTCCTTCCCTGCACCTTGTCCCCACCCCTCTTTTTCCTCTATGAAATCCATCCTTCCTCCATTCTTGCCTCCCTCCCACTCCCTTTTATGTATCATCATCCACTTATTCGAGAGATCATTCAGCTTTTGATTTTTTGGGATTGGCTTATCTCACTTAGCATGATATTCTCCAACTGCATCCATTTACCTGCAAATGCCATAATTTTATTCTTATTTATGGCTGAGTAATATTCCATTGTGTATATATACCACAGTTTCTTTATGCATTCATCTATTGAAGGGCATCTAGGTTGGTTCCTTTTTATTGCCAAATAGTACTCTATTGTATGGACATATCATAATTTGCTTATCCATTTATCATTGATGGGCATTTGGACTGTTAACAGTTTTTGGCTATTTTGAATAAAGTTACTGTGAATATTTGTTTATTTCTTTGAGTGGACATTTGTTTTACTTTTCTCTTCTCCTAACAGTTACTATTAGTATAATAAATTGGTTAAAAGAAATGAACCCGTATTTGGATGTTATTATTAACTAAAGTCCATACATACTTCATTCAGATTTTTCTTAGTTTTTATCTAATATTTTTACCTTTTCCAAGGTCCCTTCCAGGGGCCAACACTGTTTTCTGGAATACTGTAGTGAAGGGATTCAGGTGGTTAACCTGCATTCTAGTTTCTACTGCCCCAAGTAGTGAACAGGGGACATTAATTCCCTCTGTTGCCTATGAATGATGCAAATAGTGCTCTTTCACTCACCAGTTGTGACCATGGGGTCAGGCTGGGAGCTGCATAAGGCTGGGGGAGCTGGATAAGGCTGGGAGCAGTTACTTTCTGTTGCCTCAGATTAGTCAATTTTACACCTTAACTGATCTCTGGCTATGTTTGTGGATGCCTTCTGTTTAAGTTTCCTGGGGTCTTCAAGGAACTCTCCTAGGAGACTTCTGCTGTGGCTTCCTCCATCCCGGAACTAGATTTCTATGTTACTGAAGATTTAGGCAGCTTCCCTCCAGTACGATCCCATGATCAAGGGGACATAACCTAGACTTCCCACAGTGCCTCCCCACAATGTCAGTGGTCAGGGCAGTGCAGTGATAGATCTGTTTTCCTCTGTTCAAGGTCAAAGCTCACTGGTGCTCTGTCACTGTCTGGGCTGGGAGGAAGCTGTGTACATCATCTTTGGAAAGGATCCAGTCAAATCTGTTGTCAAATTTTTCACTGTTTGGTTTTTTCTTTTCTGTCTTTTGTTGTTCAGTTATAGGAATTCTTTATACTTTTTTTTTTTTTTTTTTGAGGAGTACTGGGGATTGAACTCAGGGGCACTTGACCACTGAGCCACATCCCCAGCCCTGTTTTGTATTTTTTTTAGAGACAGGGTCTCACTGAGTTGCTTAGGGCCTCCCTAAGTTGCTGAGGCTGGCTTTGAACTCGAGATCCTCCTTCCTCAACTTCCTGAGCTGCTAGGGTTACAGGTGTGTACCACCACTACCGGCTTTGTACATTTTTACATTAATGAGATATATGATTTTGGCTAATAATTCAAACTCACTTTTTTTCTGTTCAAAAGTCACAAGTGAAAACAAACACTGATATTAATGAGGTAAGATCCTCTTTGAAAAATGTAAACATTTAAAAAATATTTTTAGTTGTCAATGGACCTTTATTTAATTAATTAATTAATTTATACACGGTGCTGAGAATTGAACCCAGGATCTCACACATGCCAGGCAAGTGCCAACGCTCTACCACTGAGCCACAACCCCAACCCCCAAAATATGAACATTTTTGATATAAGATGAATTATTAGTTTTGGAAGTAAAATTGTGGTTCATGATTAATGTTCATAGTTCCTTGCCCAACACTAAATCCACACACATATATATGCCCCTCATACCATTGTAAAAAACTATATATAATGCCTATCTCAAAGCTCTTTATGACTTTTATTTCACCTATTTTAAGTATTTTAATGTACAAGTTTAGTTACAACTTACCATTTAAAATCTATTGCCCTAAATTAAACATCCTATTAGTTACATATTGTCACCAACATAGTAACATATCTGTTAAATTAGGTTTTGAATAGTATTGCAGTGGAGAAGGATTTGAGAAAAATATATGCACCAATATTTGAAGTAAATCTACACCTGCGAACTCCTTCTGAAAGTTACTCTCCAGAAAATTCTGAAGAGAACTTGTATAAGTCTGACCAGGGCCCTGAGAAATGTGTGACAGGTGAAGAAGATGAAATGTCAGAAGATGAAGACAGTGTCAAAAAAGATTCAAGTGAAGAACGCCTCCCCAAAAACAAGGAGCTGCAAACATTTTCTCACAACCTTGAAGACATTATTTCAGGTATACAAATGAGACTTTGAAAATGAGGGGAAACATGTTAATAGCTGGAAAATAATATGTGAGAGAAATTTAGTTATGTTATCAGTTTATAGATTATTATTTTTGTAAATTTTAAGATAAACATTGCCAAAAGTGAGCAGTGAATGTATAGATCATTTGTGGTACATATAAGTAATAACATCAGATTCATTTTCGTCTCAATACATGAGCAATTTTGGGAATGGTGGCAAACACCTTTAACTTCACTGACCCAAGAGACTGATGCAAGAGGATCACAAGTTCAAGACTAGCCTGGGCAACTTAGTGAGAACCTGTCTCAAAAGGATAAAGGACTGAGGTTGTGGATCAGTAGTAGACTACTCCTCCCTCAGGATTCAATCCCCAATACCACACACACACAAAAAGTCAAGCAGTTTCTCACTGAGGGGGTCCAAGGACACTCTTCATCAGGACAGACACTACCTGGAAGGAGAAGTAGCTTAGTGGTTGAGTATTTGCCTAGCATGCATGAGACCCTAGGTTTCATCCCCAAAACAACTAAAAAATAAAACAATTTTTTTAAAATTGCAAACTCCTGGACTTCAGAGTCTGGTGCTGGGGTGTGCTGCTTGAATATTGCCTTTCAGATGACCTCTGGAGTTCATTCTTAGGCTATTTGGAAAGCACTGACATATAGCAAGTTGTCATCTAACTGTTATAAATATCAATCAATTTTTAAAAATTCTCTCTCTCTTTCAATAGAAACCACGCAGAAAACAAGATTAGTTTGGAGAATAAATACATGTATGATAAGTATTAGACATTTTTTGACATTATGAGTAATTATACTTTATTAATTACTATATTCTCTTGAAATATTATTTTTTCTCTCTTAGACTTCCAGAATTCCCTACAAATCTCTTTGTAGATCCCAACAGAGTTTTCAATAAAATTCCAAAATAGTGTGACTACTATCGAAGACTGTATAAGTATTTTAACAGTTCAGTCTTCTTTGGCAATACTTTCTTAAATTTAAGTATCCAATGCTCTTACCCAGAGACATGGCAGACATAGAGTATGAGAAGATCATAAATTCACAGTGTTGGGTATCAACATGAATTTAGAATTATTGAGGATGTGTTAAGCATCCATACAGCCACAGAGTGCATAAAAGATAAGAATTGGGGAAATAACCCAAGGCTTGAACTTTTCAGTTATACATTATAAAATTTCATGACACTTATCACAAATAAGCAGTATCTTTTATGTCATAGTTAGTATAAGATACTTTAAAATAATTCTTTTCTAGCTATGTGTACACAAATTAAAATTACATGGTAATTACTTAATTCCTAGCCAAAGATTTTAAGAAGATTTTAAAACAGCTCCTGAAGTGTCATGTTTGTTTTCCAGTCACATGACCACAGTTTGCTGAGTTCAGATGAAAAAAAAAAGTCCTTTTTCCAGTGGAAGCTGATATCTCATGCTTCATTTGATTTCTTTTTTCCAAGCCCCAGGATTTCAGTCTTTTTCACTGTGCTTTGTAACTACCACTACCTATTAAATGTCTTCTTTCTTAAAAACTGGCTGAAATGCAATCAGAATGTCTCTTGAAATCTCATACTTAAGGTTTGCATTGTATTAAGATGAAACATGCAAATCAGGAAATAACACAAATTATACCAAATCTTGCATTATGAGTCCATTATGAGTCAGCTTGATAGGAGTTTCTTGCTGAATAAAATCCAGAGATGTCACCATCGTGGTACGTTGTACACTTATAGACATTACAGACAGCTGTGGTTGCTTGTTAAGATGTCTCCCTGCCCCAGTATTTTTCTCAGTAGTCTATAGATTGTTTGTTTGCCTTCTAGCTTTCAGTAGTATAGATTAGAAATCTGATTTTACTGTGATTTGCCTTCCACTGGGTAAACTTGTTATTTTAGCCCAGTATTTTATTAGTTGAAGTTAGCAACTTTATTATAGTAAATCTAGATACTAATCTTTCTTCAAATTCAGTGAGACTTGTCAGTTTGAAGAATGAAGGTTTTTATCAGCATTTTCACATTTTTATCAGCATTTCCTTCTTTCTCTTTATCCTCCTGTTTCTTTAGATTTCCTGGGTCCTAACATCTGATCATTACCATTTCTCTTTTGCTTTGTTGTGATATGTTTTTATCATTTGATAATTTGTAAAAGGTTTTATTATAATTTGAGACATGTAAGAGTTGCAAGCATAGTATGGAGTACCTGGATACTCTTAATAGGCTTTGTCTAACCATAGTATAATTATCAAAACTAAGAGATTAACATTAGTACAATAATATTAATGAAATAGATTTTGTTTGGATTTTATTGGCATTTAACTAATGTTCATTTTCTGTTCCAGGATCTAGTCCAGAATCACACATTGCTATATTTACTCTTATAATTAATAAATTTCAAGGGGAAATCTGTTTCTGCTGAATATTTTGCCCATTCAGTTTAGCATTCATCAATTTATCTTGCCAGCAGCCATTATTGTTTTGCTGCTCTAATGGAATGAGATTGAGAGTTGAGACGCTTCGGTAAGTAATAGTTGTTCCTTCTCAAGCATTTTTTACAGGTATTTATTTATGTTAATAGGGACTCGCTGTTCCTATATATATATATATACACACACACATATATATGATATATATGATATATATATGATATATGATATATGATAATCTGTACATACATGTTTCTGTGTGTGTGCATGTATGTTTCTGTTTTTACAAGTTGCAGTAGTAATTTATTGGGGTGGTGGTCACTGAGACTTATACCTAAAGAACCATAAGATAATAAAATGATATCTTTTTCACTTTTTAAATTTGTTCTAATTAGTTATAAATGACAGTAGAATGCATTTTGATACATCATACATAAATGGAGTAAAACTTCTCTTTCTTCTGGTTGTATATGATGGAGAGTTATACTGGCCACATAATCATATATGCACACAGGGGAGTAAAGTCTGATTCATTCTGTATCATTTGACCCTCATACCCCCTCCTCACCCTTTATTCCCTTCTGTCTAATCCAAAGTACCTCTATTATTCTTTAGCTCCCCACCATATCATGAATTAGCATTTGCCTATCAGAGAAAACATTCGGCCTTTTGTTCTTTGGTACTGACTTATTTCACTTAGCATGATATTCTCCAGTTCCATCCATTTACTGGCAAAAGGCATAATTTCTTTCTTCTTTGAGGCTAAGTAATATTACATTGTGTATATGCACCACAATTTCTTTATCCATTTATCTGTTGTATTGTTTAGCTATTTTGAATTGAGCTGTTTGGTATAAATATTGATGTGACTGCGTCACAGTAGTACGCTGATTTTAAGTCCTTTGGATATAAACCAAGGAGTGGGATAACTAGGTCAAATGATGGCTCCACTCCAAGTTTTCTGGGGTATCTTTATACTGCTTTCCACAGTGGTTGCACCAATTTGCAGTCCCACCACAATGTATGAGTGTTCCTTTTCCCCCACATCTTCACCAACATTTATTGTTGCTTGTGTTCATGATAACTGTCATTCTGACTAGAGTGAGATGAAATCTTAGAGCAGTTTTGGTTAGCATTTGTGTAAATTCTAGAGATGTTGAACATTTTTTCATTTGTTCATTGATCAATTGTATTTCTTCTTCTGTGAAGTGTCTGTTCAGTTAGTCTATATCTTTTGATTGATGAGTTTAGGCCATGTACTTTCAATGTTAGTATTGAGAAATGGTTTTCACTCCCTGTCATTTTGATTTATCTCTGGTTTTTAATTTGAATTAGTTTCTCCTTTGACTGACTATTCTTCTAGTGTTGTTCATCTCTTTGCTGGTTTTCAGTTTTATTTTTCATTTCTTCTTCATGAAGTATTTTATTATAAATATTTTGTAGTACAGGTTTTCTACATGTGAATTCTTTTACTTTTGTTTATCATGGAAGGTTTTTATTTCATCAACAATTCTGTAGCTTAATTTTGCTGGGTTGGAATCCATTTTCTTTCAGTGCTTGGTATATATTATTCCAAGACTTAACTTCAAGGGTTTGGGTTGAGAAATCAATTGAGCTCTGAATTGCTTTCCCTCTAAATGTTCTTCTCTGGCAGGCTTTAATTCTATCCTTGTTTCATATTTTAGGCATTTTCATAATAACATGCTTTGTTGTGGGCCTGTTGTAATTTTGTGTATTTGGAGTCATGTAAGCCTTCCGTAATTGACTTTCCATTTTATTCTTAATGTTTGGGAAGTTTTCTCATATTGTTTCATTGAAAAGATTGTGCATTCCATTGGTTTGTATCTCTGCACTTTCAAGTGATCTAGTCTGTTGGTGATGCTTTCCATTGAATTTTTAATTTGTTTATTGATTCCTTCTTCAGTTTGAGGATTTCTGCTTGATTTTTTTTCAGAATCTCTATCTCTTTATTGTAGTGCTTTCACTTCCTTTATTTTCTCTCTGATTTCACTCCCTACATCATCCTTTATTTTTCAGATCATTTCAACTATGTACATTTTAAACTCCTTCTTTGACAATTCTTCCACTATGGTATCATATGGTATCAATGGATTCTGTTACTGAAGTATCTTGATGTTAGGGGCGATTTGTTTCCTTGCTTTTTCATGTTGTTTGTGTGTTTATCCATCTAACACTACGGATCTGAGGCAGTAGAGTTTCTGCCCTGTGGACTTATAGTGTCCCTATAGGTTTCTATTACCTCAGCATTTATGGAGAGACAAATAATAACAATAACCATTGCAAAAATATGTAGCAGTAAATGTTGATATCTATAATGTTGTCACAATAAACAAAAATGATATAATCAGTTATTGCCAACAATAAAAACAGTAAATTTGAAAAAGGGTTTACAATTTTGAAAGGTGGACATGGAGTGAATAGAAGTGATGTAGGATGTGATGATTATGAGGGAGGAGGAGAAATGATAGTAGTAAAAAATTAAAGGAGGAGTGAAAGAACAATAGACATTGGCTGTTAGAAGAAGAAAAGAGAGAAGGAGAATTGAAGGAAACAGATAAGTGAGAGAAAAAATATATAAAGTAAAAATTTAAAATATTAAAAAAATAAAAAATAATACCAATCAAAAAACCTAGTCCTCCAAAAACTGATCCATAAAAAATAACTGGTTTCAAAAATGCTAGAAGTAAGAAAAAAATAAAAATAAAACAAACAAACATGAATATGTAAATGCCCATAAACCATTAAGGTCACAAACAGAAAAAAGAGAAAAGGAAAAATAATAAAGATCTTAATGAAAAGATAAAGAATTATTTCCATTGGAGTTGAAAATATTCTCAGCTTCCTTTCTCAGCACTGTTAGGTGGGTTCATCTAGAGTATGATGCTTGCTCCAACCTCATGGTGGGGTTGCTAAAGTGAGAGAGGTAATTCTGTAGGCAGAACTCCTGGAAGCAGGGTTTAGGCTTAGGTAGGCTCCAGTCTCTTTGCTGAATGTCAGTTGGTTTGGGGATTTTAATTAAGTGCTCCTCTAGGGCCCAACAATTGCTGCTCCAAGCTAAAAGACTGCACCCCAGGAGTTCCCCTGGGTTCCACTTCTGTGGTGGAGGAGCCAATTCTTAGTCCATTCCATCACCTGTGGACCCCACGTTTCCTGGTCTAGGGTTCAGTCTCCAAACTCAATCTCTCTCACCTTTGCCCTTTCAAAACCCGAGCAACACCTCTCCCAGCCAGTGCTGCAAGTAGCTGGATTAGAGGGGAAGGGGCAGAGCTGGGTGGGTTTCCCTGACCAGTTGTCCCCTGGGTTCACCTCTCTTCCTGTTTGATTTTCTCCTGGTCAGTTAGGCACACGCTATGTCATGCAGTGCCTGTTTGCCAGGCCTGAGTTTTGAGCCAACCTCAGGTTTGCCAGGCATTGTGTACCTCAGCTGCTGCCCCTGCACTGTGTCTGCAAAATGGTTCCTCCTCTGTCCACATGAGAGGACAGAGGAAACTGCCAGGAGAGATGCAGTTTCTTTCCCACACAAAGTTATTGTGCAGCATGCCTTTCAGTTTATTCAGGCAGTGTCTTTGATCTCTAAACTCTCCAAATCTAGAATGCCTCAGGTATCCTAAGAATATGGGTTCCTTTGATTCCCTTATTCCTCTACTTTGCTCATAGAGGGACCACTCTGGATGCAGCAGCATCAGTGTGCTGGGGCTTTCTTATTTTATTATATCCAACCTCCTGAGTCCTCAATCTGCTTTGATTGTTCAGTATTAAATTCTGGTAAAGTACTCCTCAGTTTTTTTTTTTTTTTCATTTACCCACTTGCTGAGAAGCTGCCTGTCTGCTTTCTTGGTCTTTCTCTATTCCACCATCTTGAAACTCCATTAAGGTTCATTTTTTAAAATTTTTTTTTATTTTTTGTGGTGCTGGGGATTGAACCCAGGGCCTTGTACTTACGAGGTAAGCACTCTACCAACTGAGCTATATCCCCAGCCCTAAGGTTCATTCTTTAGGCTGTGAAGTTCTATGGGTTTTGACAAATATATAGAGTAAGCATTCACCATGACAGTGTCAAACAAATTTTCTCCACCTTAAAAAGTCTGTATTTCACTCTCTCTCATTCTGACCTAAACTTTGGCAACCACTAATCTCATCATATCTATAGTTTTGCCCCTCTAGACAATATGATTGGAATCATATAGTATTATAGCCTTTTATGGTTTGGACGTGAGGTGTCTGCCAAAAGCTCACAGGTGAGACAATGTAAGGGGGTTTGGAGGAGAAATGATTGGGTTATAGCCTTAACCTAACCAGACAATTAATCCCTGATGGGATTAACTCAATGGTAACTGGAGACAGGTGGGGTGTGGCTGGAGGAAGTGGTTCATTGGAGGTGTGGCTGTGCGGTATATATTTCCTTTCTGGACAGTGGAGTCTGTCTCTCTCTGCTTCCTGATCACTATGTGAGCTTCCTTCTGCCACACTTTTCTGTCAGGATGTCCTTCCTCACCTTGAGCCCTGAGGAATGGAGCCAGCTGTCCATGGACTGAGACCTCTGAAACCGTGGGCCCCCAAATAAATTTTCCTCCTTTACAATTGTTCTGGTTGGGTCTTTAAGTCATAGTGGCAAAAATAGCTGACCAAAACACAGCCTTTTCAGATTGGCTTATTTCACCTAGCCTTTAAAGATCACCCATGGCTTTTGCAGTTTATTAACTCATTTCTTCTTATCTCTGAATAATGTACATTGTACAAATTACCACAGTTTGTTCAGGTGCTTATTGAAGGTCATCTTGGTTGCTTCCAGTTTGGGGTAATGATGTATAAAGTTGCTGTACCCGTTCATGTGCAAGTTTTTATGTGGACATACATTTTAAAATTGTTGGGTAAATACATAGATGCATGCCTGCAGGATCATATGGCATAACTATGTTTAGTTTTGTTTCTTACTGCCAAATTGTCTCCCAAAGTGACTGTGCCATTTTGCGTTCCTACCAGCAATGAATAGGAGTTCCTATTACTCTGTCTCCTTGATAGTAATTGTTATTACCAGTTTTTTGGGTGCCGGGTATTTTAATTAGTGGTATCTCATTGTTGTTTTCCCCAGTGACAATGGATATTGAATATCTTTTCATATGCTTTTCTGCAGTATCTTATTTTTTTAAAAAATTTAATTTTTTATTTGTCTAATTAGTTTTAAGTTGGGTTGTTTGTCCTTACAAATTTCTATAAACTGGATCATGTAGAATGGTAATAAAGACAGTTTTACTTTATTTTTCATTCTGAATGCCCTTTCCTCCTTTTCATGGCTTACTTGAACCATCTAAAACCTCTAATATAGGGTTTGGTAGAAATTGGGTGTCAGAACATCCTTTCTTTGTTCTCAATTAGTCTTTCACTAGTAAGTCTGAATATAGCTGCAAATCTTCACATATGTCCTTTATTGGGTTGACAAAGTTCCCTTCTATTCCTCTTTGCTTCAAGTTTAAAAAAATCAAGAATATGGAATTTTTTCACGAGCTTTTAAAAAGATCTATTGAGATATTTTTATGTGGTTCTACCTTGAATTACTTTAATATGGTATATTACATTAGTGGATATTTGGATATTAAAAGAAACGTGTTCCTGGGATAAATCTTACTTGTTTATAGTATAATACTTCTTATATTTTATTGACTTAGGTTTGCTAGTATTTTATTCAGAATTGTTACAATTTTATTCTTAAGAGAGATTGGTCTGTAGTTTTCTTATCTCCTTATGTCTGTTAGGGTTTGGATACAGTTTGTCTCCCAAAGGTTCTTGTCCTGGGAAACTGGCCCAGGGTGGTAATGCAGAGAGGTGCTGGAACCTTTAAAAAGTGAGGCCCAATAGGAAGGGCTTTGGTCTTTAAGAGGAATTAATATTTTTCTCACAGGAGTGCTTTCTTGCTCTTTGGTAGGAAGTCCTGCAAGAGGGAATTAATTATAAGAGAACCTGGAATCTCTGAATTTCTCTTTCTTCCTTGGTTTCACATATGTGGCCCGTCTGCACATGGCCATTTTCCTTTTGGCTTCTTCTCTGCCATATTGTGACATGGCCAGGGGGTCCTCACCAGGATATGGTGCTATGCTGTTTGGACCCTTCAACCACCAGAATCATGAGGCAAATATCAGTTTATCAGTTTATACTTTATCAGTTACCAGCCTCGGGTATTTTGTTAAAGCTACACAAAATGGACTAATACAAAATCTTTGTTTACCTTTGGTATTATTATTATGGGCTTTAAAGATGAGTAAGGAAGTAGGACTTCTATTTTTTTGGAAGAGTTTGTGAAGGTTTTGTATTAAATCTTTCTTAAATGTTTGATATAATTCTCCAGTGAAACCATTTGGCTCTGCAAATTTTCTTGTGGAGAATTTGAAACTTCTTAATTCAATCTCTTTATTTGTTACAGATCCATTAAGATATCCTAATTCTTCAGTTTTAGTAGTTTGTGTCTGTCTAGGAAAGTGTCCATTCAATTTGTTATCTAATGTATTAGCATACAGTGGTTGATAGTATTTCCTTATAATCCTTCTCATTTCAGTAATGTTGGTGGTGATGTGGCCTCTTTAATCCCTGGTTTAATAATTTTGACTTGTCTCTCCCCTTTTTTCTTGTCTAGTCTAATTGGTTAATTTTGTTAAGTCTTTCAAAGAACCAACTTTGTTTTTCTGTTTTCTATTTCTTTCTCTAATCTTTCTTATTTCTTAGATTTTGCTTATTTTGATTTTTTTTTGGTAGTTTCCTGGGGCAGAAGTTTAGATTATTGATTGAAAGTTTTACTTCATTTTAAATACAGAATTCAGAGTGATAGATTTCCCTCTAAGTACTTTAGGTATATTGTGCTTTTGTTTCCATTTTTCTTAAAGTATTTTCTAATTTCTTTGTAATTTCTTTTAATCATTGGTCATTAAGGAGTATGTTGTAAACATTCCACATAATTATGAATACCCCAAATTTCCTTTTGTTGCTAATTATTTCTATATTAATTCTATTGTGATCAGAAAACATACTTCAATGATTTCAATCCTTTTAAATTTATTGAGACTTGTTTCATGGCTTGGCATCTGGTTTGTCTTTGAGAATATTCCAGGTTTGTTTCAGAAGAATAAGTATTTTATAGTTTTGGAGTGAAGTCTTCTATCATGTCAATTTAGATCAAGTATTGTATAATATTCCTGAAGTCTTTTTATCCTTGCCAACTGCATGCCTATTTGCTCTGAAAACTATTGTGAATGGTGGTATTGAAGTCCCACTACTGCTGTAATTGATTACTTCTCTTTAAATTCTGTCAGATTTGGCTCTGTGTGTTTCTGGTGCTTTGTTTTTAGCTGTGCTTGTTTATAACTGTAATCTCTTCCTGACCCTTTTTATAATTTAGACATGTTTATTTTTGGTTTCAGACAATATTTTCCCCCTGAATGTCTTCTTTGTCTGATATTAGTACACTACTCCAACTCTCTAATGGTAATTGTTTGCATGGATTCTCTTTCTCCATTCTTTCATTTTCAATTATTTTACATCTAAATGTGACTTACACATCTAAATGTGATTTTACATCTAAATGTGTCAATCTAAAATGTGACTTCCATTGACAGCATACAGTTGGATTTTGTTCTTTTAAAAATAAATAGTCTTAAAAATTTCTGCCTTTTTATTGGAGTTTTTAATGCATTTATATTTATGTCTTAAAAATTTCTGCCTTTTTATTGGAGTTTTTAATGCATTTATATTTATGTCATGATTGACATGGTTTGATTTTTGTTGGCCATATTTCTGGTTTTTATATATCTTCTTTTTTTCACCTTTGTTTTGCCTTTTTTACCTTTTTGTGTTTAATTGATATTTTCTAGAGTTCTGTTTTAATTCTTTTGTTTTTTATAGTAATTTTGGGCTCTCATATTTTTATGTTAAAAATAGAAACTATTGAATGATATCATAAAGTAAAAAGATTAATCTAGAAAATTATACTTGCCATGTATATAATAAAGAAAAGATCAATATCTGAATAAATAATCCTGCAATTCAATACAAAAGATAACATAATAGAAAAATGAACAAAGGATATAAATAATTCACAGAAAAGGAGACCCAAATGTTCAATAAGCAAATAAAGATGGTTCAACTTGTATTTGTTTCTCTGCGTCTGCCCCCAAAGTAGTTAAATCTTCTCCTCTAGCAGCACTCAGCAATGGCTGGAGTTCTAGTATAGATGTCCCAAATGCTCTGTGGAGAAGTCAGCAATTAATCTGATTGAGAATCCCCATCACCCAATGAGTTGTTTCTCTCTTGCTACCTTGATTTTCTCTTTATCTTTGGTGTATCTAGGTATGAATTTATTTGTGTTTACTTAAGAGTTTCTTGAGCTGTGTCATTAAGTTTCTTGAAATAATTTTGGGCATAATTATACATATATATATTTATTTATTTATTTTTATTTTTATTTTATTTTAATTTTAGTTCCCAGGGACACTTAACCACTGAGCCACATCCCCAGCCCTTTTTATTTTGAGACAACTCTCACTAAGTTGCTGAGGCTGGCCTTGAATTTACAATTTTCAGCCTCCTGAGCAGCTATGATTACAAGCGAGTGCCACTGCACCTGCCTTATGTTTTCTATCACTTCATATTTCTCCTCTTTTCCTGGGAATCACATTATGTATATTTTGGTACATTGAGTGTATTTAATGGTGTCCCCCAGGTTCTGCTTTTTTTCAGGTTGAATAATTTTTATTGCTCTATGTTCAAGTTTGCAGATTATTTCTTCTATCATCTTAAATCTGCTGTGAGCTCCTCTAATGAAGTTTTCATCTCATTTCCAACCATGGAAATTTCATTTTAAAAAATGAGTTCTAGCTCTTTATTGGTATTCTCCATTTGAAAAGTCATTATTGCATGCTTTGACTTTTAATATATGCATATTCCTTTAGTTCTTTGAATACATTAATAACAGCTGCCTTTCCAGATGTCTGGCAAGTGACCTCTGGATTCCCTTCAAACGTTTCTGTTGACCGCTTTTTTCCCTGTGTATAACTTACACTTTTCTATTTCTTCTCATGTCTTAAAATTTTTCTTGAAAACTGGACATTTTACATAATAAATTGTCAGCAATGATCTTTTAACCCACATATTAAATTGAAATACTAATATTGGCTTTCCTATTTTCTTTGGTAATTTAACAACACAATTCATTTGAACCAGATATTATTTATGTTGAAGAAGTAGCATGACTTCTTCTTTTACTTGATTACCTAATTAAACTAATGTCACTTGAATTCTCTAACCTAGATCATGATTGTTTCATTATTTTTTTGAACTCAGGGACACTCGGTCACTGAGTCACATCCCCAGTCCTATTTTGTATTTTATTTAGAGACAGGGTCTCACTGAGTTGCTTAGGGCCT